>JAOXYD010212866.1:0-20039 GCA_028565735.1 Pinacopodium congolense
TGCTCATTGATATCCTTTGATCATATTTACTATAATGGGGCTTGGCTTTTATCTATCTTATCTCTAATGTTTTCACTTTCTTTTAAGGATTTTCAATTACTGCAACGAGTCTTTTATGCATTTTAGTGGAGTGATATTTACAGCATATTATTTTATGGATTTATTCCTTTCCTTTCTCCCATTTTATGCTTTATTTTTTGATTTTATGTATATTGAGGACATTGCTCAATTTTAGTGTGAGGGAGTTTTAGGGATAGCATTTTATTACACTTTTGTTTATCTTATCTTATAGCTCATCATTTTATCATCTTTTTCTTGATAGTATATAATTTGTGATTTTTTTTATTTTGATGCATATCATTGAAAATTTTCATTTTAATTTTGATTATTTTGATTATTTGAAATTTTATATGATTAATTATGAATGTTAATGACAAAATCTTTTTAAATTGCTTCATGTATTGGATAATAAATACCTAATGATCTTGATGATTTGCTATGTCTAAAATCTATATTTCCAAATGATTTGTAACTTGTTTTAAACATTTCCATCATCTTAACGAAGTTAAAATCCAAAACATGCTAAAAAATGTGTGAATAAGTAAGCAAGTGATAGGAATGAGTTTTATCATATTTTTATATGCAAATTACTTAATTTCATTTCTATTGTTGATTCAAATATGCTTAATTTGTTTTATATTATGCTTATCCAATAGGTCACCCCCTTTTAAATGAATTTTGAATTAAAAAAAACAAGAGAGGATGGACTCCATTATGGAGAAAAAAGATGAAGGTTTCCTCAATTATGGAGCAAAGAAAAAAAAGAAGAAAAAAAGCTTTAAATGGCACAAAACAAAAGCGTTTAAAGAGAGGACATAAAAACATTTTTGCAAAGGTAGGAGCTTCGATTACTCTTGGATAGAGGACACGTGAAGCACTCTTGTAATTCAGCAGCATCAAAAACATTTTTAAAGGATGAGGATAAAAAGCGTTTAAAAATGAGAAGCTTTCCCTAGATGACACACGTGCCTTGCTCTCCTTTAAGGTAAAAACAACAATGTTTAAGTAAAGACAACAAGGTTTCCTTGAATGAAGAAATGAAACCCTAGAAAAGAAAAAAGACAAAAGCTTTAAAACTTTCTTTCTAGGGGACGGTACTAACAAGCTTAGAGCTTTCCTTGGTGGAGACGTGCTTTTCCTTTGGGGGGGGGGGGAGATGGCATCATTCCATTTGGAAGGCCATTTTTTAGGTTTTCATTAAGTGTTACCATTATTCACTCCCTTTATTTGTATTTTTTATTAGACTTGGTTTTTTTAATTTCATTTTCAATTTCTTTTTGTTCATGATGCCAAATGCATTGATATTTAGTTCTTTAGTTTAATGTTATCCTAGGCAATATCAATGTTTTACTTTCAAGAATGTTTGGGATGTTCATTTATAATTTTATAGTTAAATCTCTTGACATTGTATGGAAACTTTGGCTTTTTATTAATATAGTGGTTGTTTTCTTTAATCTCCATCTTTTGTTCTTGTTATTTCATTATGGTTATTGCTTGTTTAATTTCTGTTATTTTTATTTTTAGTATGGTAGCTTTGTTTTTCTTGGGTTGGAAGATATTGATGGGATTTTGGATAAATAATTGTAAGAATTGATTATAAATTAATTAGGTATTTTATTTTAGGTCAAGGTTGAATTCGAATTCTGATTAAATAACATGAATTAGGGATTAATACATAGGATTGATCATCCTACGTATAATTTCTAATTCAATTTCTAAGAATAAGCTTGTGATATGTAATAGTCCTAATAATTTTCACAAGTAGCAAGAGGTTAATTAGTTTTGTTAGTGAACTTAACTAATTAATCTAGGATTCCAACTCTATAAGTTATACAATCCCAGTTTATGAGATTGTGGCTTAGGATAGTCATTCTTTGGTACTTAAAGCTGTTGCACCATTAAATCTGGAGATCTTGTTCTAAGTTATCACACAGTTAGAGATACTTTCAGAGCTTATTAAATTTATCTAAAGATGGAGGAACTTAGGATTCAGGAGCTTGTTTACATCTAAAGATTAGCATCTTAGACTAATCACAATTTATATGTTTTGATGATCAATTATAAATCCTGAATCTCAGATATATCTTATGTCCAGTTCTCTTTTATTGTTATTTGTTTCTTTGTGTTTTGTGTCCTTGGTATTTTGTTTTTGTTTGTTGTATTTTATAGTGTCTTCGCATCTAGGGGTATTTATTGTCTTTTAGCATAATCTTAGGAATAGCTACTAAACACAACCAGCTCTCTGTGGGATCGACCTTGACTTACCCTATTATATAGTAGGTTAGTTAGGTATTTTATTATTTGGTGAGTTAGCGATAGCTCCCACCAATAAGTTTTCATTTACTCTACTAGCTTCTTTCCTATAAAAAAGGTTGAAGTTAAAGGATGGTGTTAGTAGCCAGTTGATATGAGATGACTTAATTGAGAAACTAGTGGTGTTCATAATAAGATATTCACTTTCATGTCAAAAGACTAAGTGACTTCTTAACCAAGCCTTTAAAAGCTCACATTTTTAGTTTATGTTTTCATATTCTTAATGAATAAATGATGTTGATTTGTTTTAAAAGTGGATATATTTGATTCAGTGACCATTAATTTTACATATGAAATTGAATTTTGTGATTTAGGTTGAAGATTAAAGAAGCATAAAGTGATTTAAAATTATTTGTGATTTGATATAATTAATTGGTTAATGGTTAAATTTGCTTAAATGATTAAGGAACCCTAGTTATGTTTGATAAGTTTGGATCATTTTTCTTATGCTTATATCCTATTTGGAGATTGATGATGGATTGGTTTGTTTGAAAAGAAAACACTTAAGTATGAGGGAGTTATTAGGTACATACTTTGATGTATTTTTCATTAATTTTATTATGAATTTACCTATATTTTGGTTCTTAGATGTTCAATTTATGTTTGTTAATGTGTAATCTGTAGTTTGAAGTGAATGATTGAGGAAATGTACAAAAAGATTCAAGAAAGAAGCCATTTCAGGAGTTTAACAGTGGTTAGACCTTAAGCCCCGTTAATACCCATCAAACCCCTCGTTGAAGTAGCAAAATTCAGGAGATGAATGGTGAGCATTAACAACATCATTGATAACCAACTTTAAGTAAATTTAAAGGTGGTAGATACAATTTTATGACTAGATCTTAACGAATTCTCCATCAAATTGCATCCTACTTGAGTCAACTTACAACAGAAATCCTCCCTATATATTGAAGCAACCTTATAGATCAAAAAACAAGTTTGTAAGAATAGAATTCATTATTTTTCAGAAAGATTTTAGATTTTCTCTCTCTAGTTTAGGATTTTCTCTTTCTTTTCAGTTTCAATCTTTGTTTTTGGAGATTCAACTTGTGTTTGAGGATTATAAGAGTTGGAGCACATGATTCAGAGTTAGGAATCTTTTTAGAGCTTAATTTGGTGCTTTTTAAACTCTTTAATTAATTTTATCTTTCAATTTGATTAAATTAATTTAAGAACATGTTGCTTAAAGTTTTATTCCTATTGTTATTTTATTCAAAATTTTTAAATATGATTTTTAACTAAGATAAAGTTTTTAAACGGTTTCATTAAGTTAGTATACATGTTGGGATGATGATCTTTGTTTATTTGAGTGCTTAATGCTTATTTGAACTTGATCACTTAGAATGAAGTCATTAGTTGATTAATGAATTGAGACCATCTGCCTTACTTGTTGGAAAAATCAATAAATAATATGATTTAAATAAATACATGACTACTGTCTGGTTAATCATGAGGGTGCTAATCTTGCAACATAAAGTTTTTACAGTTAGACTTCTTGATCTTTATACCTATTATCTAAGTCTATAAATGAACCAAATCATAGGATATGACCAATAGAGATAAGGCACTGACTTAGTTATAGCTTTATCTTGATTTTACAAAGATACCCTAGATTATGACATCAAAATTTAGAAACTCATTTGAATCATTGAACACCAAAACCTTAGCTAATTAATTCCATTTGATGATCTTTAATGACATTATTAATCTCTTTAGCATTGATTGAAGTTGATTAGGTTAGTTTACTAGTTTAGTTTCATAATTTCACCATTCAATCATTTTGACTTCTCTAGATAATTGTAAGCTGTGTGACCTAGTACTTGTTATATTTTTCCTTGTGAGATTGAAATTTAAGACTCTTAATTGAATCCACTATATTACTTGTTAACTGGTGCACTTGTCATAAAAAGTTAGTAATTTTGTATGTTAAAAGATTTATTTAGATACTTACATTGACCGTAATAAGAAGGAATGTAAAAACATAAAGTGTAACCTCATCTACTTCCCAGATTAACTAAGCAGTTGATTGAATTGTTGGTACTCTTCCTAGCCCATTCCTAACCTCCGTCTATCATGGTATAATGGAATGAGTTGTAATTGACATTCCATGTCTAGAAAATGTTCATCCAATAATAGTTAAATTATTGGCAGCATGGAATAATAGTATATCCAGTAATATTTAAATCATTGGCAGCATAGAATAATAGTAATCTATGTATGTATGAGATGGTGAACTGATGAAACAATTTATATGTGTGGATGAATGATTACTAGCTTTATGCTATATCACAAGTATACGAGTCGTACAATTGTAATATATTAGTATTGATCCCACAAGAATTATAGTTAGTTGCCACTCAATTTAGGTTATACTTTGTTTAAGAAAATAAATTCAAATGCTAAAAACTAGAAAATAAACTAAAATTAATCAATTAAATAATGAACAATCAATTGGACAAAGTGCAGTAATTTGATAGTCAAGGTTTTAGATTAGGAGCCACTTGTACTCACAAATAATTCAACAACATTCATGTTTCTCATGCTAGAAAGTAATAAAGAGAAGAAAATAAAAATTGGATGAAGCTTTGAAGTCCTCCTCTCTACTCTAAGGAAGCTAGAAAAACTGAATGCTGAAGTGTGTTCTTGATTTCCTAGGATGATGTCTTGATTTCCTCCTTTAAGAACCACAAAAAACTTTCACTTTGTGTCTTTTAAAAGTCTTTTAACGATTCTTGGAGGCTTATAGGGTTTAGAAACCCTAACTATACCAAAATGGGGGTCTACCAACTTAAAATCCTGTGTTTAGGTTGCTCCAGGTGTTTTCCGTTGTCAGAAACGTTTGTTCCAGCAAGATCTTGCATTGCTGTTTGATAACTTTCTACTCCCTTCACTCTTTTGTCTATAACTTCTTCTTCAGACTTCTGATATACTTAAAATTTGAAATAAAACCTCCTCATATGTTAATCTTGGTCCCGTCCAAATTTCATAGCTATCTAATCCCTAAAATTCCATTTAATACATCTCCCAAGTAAATTGAAACATATATACTCTGGAATTCTGTTACCTACAAAACCACACACCAAAGTGCATCAATCCATCCTTAAAATAGGCTCTAAATCTACCCTCAAACACTAGATAATGTAAAGAAACAATTAAACAATTCAAAGATCATGAAAAATTGCAAAAGATCAAACATACCAAATATAAAATATATAAAGAAATACTTAAAACACCTTAAAACAACCTAGAAATATATCCCAAAAGCACAGTTATCAACTTCCCCACACTTAAACCTTTACTTTTCCTCAAGAAAAATAAAACACAACTACAAAATCCTATTAATTCATCTTCAAAGAGATTAAAAGCACGTAATCCTTCAAACTTTAGCTAATCAAACGTCAAGCAGCTACACATATTATAACTAGTTTTTATCAGTGAACATAAACAAACTCAACTTATGATACTATCATTTAAAGGTAAGCATAAACTCAAAATGAATTTTTCTCATAGGATTCAATCATTTCCCTCAAGTGTATAAGGGATAGTGTTTCACTTAGAACTCCCTATAGGAAATTACACTACCATAGGCTTGCAAATACACCAATTCTTTTCCACACTAATTACATGCTAAAATAGATCACAAGGACTTTGTTTAAGGTTGTAACGTGACTAGGGTTAAGGTAGGTCAAAAATGACTTAAAGGGTTCTTCGTAAGCATTCATAAAGCATTAAGTGTACAAATGGATGACAAAATAAACTTTTGAGATATGCAAATGGATATAACTAACTACTCGGTACTTATTGTTACTACTACACTTAATTCTTTCTTTTCTTTTCTCCTTTTTCCTTTTTGATTTGATTTTTTCCTTTTTATTTTTCTCATCATTTCTTTTTTTTATACAATAAAAATGAAATAAAAGCAACAACTATATGCAATGCGCTCGATAAGTGCAAGCATTGCTCAACTCATCTAAAAAAATAAATCTAAAAACCCCAAATTAATGCTCACTTAACACTTTATTAAACTTGTGAGTATGTAAGATTTAGAGGTTTGAGGGTTTAAAAAACGAGTGTTTTCTACAAAAATAAAATGGTCAAAGGCTCAAAGAGGGTTTGAAAGGGATAATATAGGTGAGTCACTTAAATCAAAGGCTAAAAGAAAGAAGGCCTTAATTATTTATATCTAGCATATATCTAGTATATTTAAATTAGTTCAAAGCAAGTTCTAAAGGTAACTACCTATGGGAATATCATACACACAAGGAATAAAATGACTTTGAAATAGAATCATAAAGCTCAACTCCCCGCTTAGGCTCAATTGAAAATCCACCATACTTATGTTCATCACTTAATCACTCAAGCATCAATTTCTGAGTAAGCTTATACAACCAACTGCTTTACTCAATCAACATGATTCACCTTCAATTCAAATGGCCTAATTTAACTTCAAGCATGTAACTCAATCCCATTTCGTCTACTATGATAGAATCTCATGGCAACATATTCATTATAAATGCTCAAATACAAGGGAAATGACACCCCTAAAACTAACAACCTAATATGCAACCTAAATGATATGCAAGAATGCAACATAAATATCAAATTCCAGAAACAACTAGCTACCTCCCCACACTTGAAGGACACATTGTCCTCAATGTGTAAAATGATAACTAAAAACCACAAATAAAGCAATCCACAATGTGAAAAAAATACAAAAGAAATAAAACATAATCAAACAACAACTAAAGAGAGGGTTAGAAAGCTTATGGGGAGGGTGGTCGTGATGGCTTTAAGGATGGAATGTGAAGCCCTTGCAACTCCCACAATTTGTGGACCTTCTTTTCTAGGTAGTGCTGGAGGCAAACTATCATTTGCATTTACTCATTCATCTGATCCAGCTATTCTTGGGTCTTTTTGTTGCTATCTACTAGAAGAGTGTACACCTTTTCCCAGCTCACCTCCTTAGATTTTTCGCTTAAAGTATCATTATAGTCGAGCATAAGTTTAGAACTCAAAGCTTTTTCGGTGAACCTGCATTTAACTATAGTACAAGTATAAGGATCTCGAAACTCCATGTTACTGTGTCATAGTATCTTCGAATGTCTAAAATAAGGAATATCAAAATACTCACAAACAACATGGGTTAAACCAGTAATATCAATATTATAATACTGCATTAAAGTAGTTGCAAGATACCTTATGTCTAAGTAAGTACCCTTTGTGGCCACAAAATGCATCAAAGATTAAGAAAAATAGAAGAACATGCGAAGTTTAACCTTATCATCGATGCATCATAATAAAAACAGTTCCCTATATGAACATTTGTTATTTTGAATTTTTGAAAAGATAGCATAACATAGAATTTATACAGGAGCAAGTGTTCGCGGCTAAAAATGTGAGCATTTGATGCATTATGAGCATTGAATTTAGGCAACTCAGTCAGATACTTCCAATAAATATTGGTTGAAAAATCCTTATAGGTATCTTCTACTTGTGCTTTAGGAAAACTAAAGAGTTTACTCAACACTTTCTTATCCAAATGATGAGCCTGGCTCCTTAATCTAAACCAAAATACAATGGGCCAATTAGATTTGTAATGCAAGTATGAAAAATAACTCAAGTGTAATTTCTTAAAAACAGGGTAATCCATGTGCACAAATTGTTCCCAACCACCTTTTTGACACAATCACAATGTTATATCTTTAAGTCATGTCTCTTCTAACAGATCAAAATCAAAATATTTTGGTGTACATTCACGAGCTTGACCACCAAACTTCAATTCATTATGTGAGAATAAAGGAAAAGAAAGAAACTACTTCCCTGTCATGTGAGAGAGCCCTTTAAAGTAAAGCTTGCATCAATCCCTCTTAACCTTGAGAGGTTTACCTTTATTGTTCTCTAACTCCAATGCCCTATGATCAAACACTTGAAGTACCTTAAAAGGGTTGCTCCATCTTGACTTGAGTTTTCTGGGAAATAACTGAAGTCTTGAATTATAAAAGTGACTCCCTCCATCACTTATAATGGCTCTAAGCACCCAAAATACTAAAAATCTTCTTGATGAACCGTTAAACTACTTTACCATCATTTGTTAGAGTAGTTATTACTTTAACCCAGTTAGAAACATAATCAACTCTAACTAACATATAAGAGTTATGTATAAAGGATAGGAATAGCCTTATAAAATCCAAATCTCACACATCGAATATTTCCACTTCTATAATATTTGAAAGTGGCATCTTATCCCCCTTTGAAATATTGCCCACTTTTTGGCATCTATCATAACGCAACCCAAAATCTTGAGCATCCTTGAAAAGTTTGTCTAATGGAATCCACACTTTTTGGCATCTATCATAACGCAACCCAAAATCTTGAGCATCTATCATAACGAGTAGCCGTCTTATTCTCTCTATGGTGTCTTGGATATAGTGAGCTTTGATATTACATCAAAACTTCAGACATTTCATCTTCAGGAACACACATGTGAACTAAACTGTCAGCACATATTTTAAATAGTGTAAATTTAACCCAAATATAGGAAGAACAATGGATTAAGAAACGGTTCCTTTATTAATATGAAAGATCTGGGGGAAGAATACTACCTAAAAGGTAATTGCAATATCTGCAAACCAAGGACAAAAATGATTTTCTACCATCATTAAAGCTTCATTAGGGAAGCTTTCCTCAATTTCCTCTTCTTTTTCATGATGCCCCCTTCAAGTCTCAATAGGTGATCCGCTACAACGTTTTCTACTCCTTTCTTTCCTTTAACCTCAATATCAAATTCTTGAAGTAAAAGTACCTATCGGATGAGCCTAGCTTTAGTATCATTCTTAGCGAAAAGATAACACAATGCAACATGATCTATAAAAATAATAACTTTTGAGCCCAAAAGATAAGAACAAAATTTTTCACAAGCAAATATTATAGCAAGTAACTCATTTTCCGTAGTAGTGTAATTTAGTTGTGCCCCCGAAAAGGTCTTACTAGTATAGTAAATTACATGTAGCCTTTTCTCCTTTCTCTACCCAAGTACACAACCAATGGTATAGTCACTTGCATCACAAATGATCTTGAAGGGATGTGACCAATTCGGCGAAGTCAAGATAGGTGCTGTTGTAAGTGTCTTCTTTAACGTATTAAAAGCATCTAAATAGTTATTATTAAATTCAAAAGGCACATATTTAACTAATAAGTGAGTCAAGGGTCTAGCAATAAGAGAAAAGTACTTGATGAAATGTCTGTGGAACCCTGCATGACTAAGAAATGCTCAGATGCCCTTGATATTGGTGGGAGGTGAGAGCTTGTCAATCACTTCAGTTTTAGCTCGGTCTACCTTAATCCTCTTGTACGAGATCTTATGGCCCAACACCACTCCCTTTTGGACCATGAAATCATACTTCTCCCAATTTAAGACTAAATGAGACTCCTCATTTCTTTGAAGTACTATGTCTAAATTAAATAAGTAGTGATCAAAAGAGTCCCAAAAAACAGAAAATTTATCCATAAATACCTTCATGATATTTTCATTCATATCTGTAAAGATGACCATTATGCATCTTTAGAATGTGACGTGTGTATTACATAGACCAAAAAACATCCTCCTATAAGCAAAAGTCCATAAGGGAAAATGAAAGTAGTCTTCTCTTGGTCCTGTAGATAAATAAATACTTGATTATAATTGGAATACTAGTTAAGAAAGAAATAAAAAGCATGTCCAGTTACCTTCTCAATCATTTAGTCCACAAAAGGTAAGGAGAAATGATCTTTCTTAGTAGCCAAAATGAGCTTCCTATAGTCAATGCACACTCTTTAACCGGTGATGGTCCTAGTGAAAATCTTTTCACCTTTATCATTTTCCATCACTGTCTTGCCTCCCTTCTTAAACACACATTGCACTAGACTTACTCATTCACTATTCAAAATAGCGTGAATGATCCCTATATCTAAAAACTTTACCACTTCCTTTTTTACAACTTCTTGTATGTTTGGATTCAAATCTTTTTTATCTTTCCCTAACCATCTTGCATCATTTCTCAAGATTGATTCTATATATTATTGCGTTTGGATTAATTCCCCTAATATTAGAAATTTGTCACCCCATTACTCTCATCATTCTTTTAATAGTCTTTTCTTACTCCAAGTCTAATTAGTTGGATATAATGATAGGTAGGGTGTGGTCCTTACCTAAAAAGGTATTTCTAAGGTGGGAAAGTTAAGGTTTCAGTTCTAATGTGGGTGGATTCACAATAGAAAGTGGTATCGGAGCATCCTTTCTCTATAGTTTTTCTTGTTTAACCTCCCCACACAACTCTTCACACTCCATACTTTCATCCCTGTACACTTCAATTGCTTCCTTAATCTTCTCTTCAACTTCCTTTACACAATCATCCACAATGTTAATCTTTATACAAGTATTACCATCTACTGACTTCTTCAAAGTTTTAGTTATATTAAATTTAACCTTTTCATCACCAATTCTTAAAACTAGTTTTCCTTCATATATATCAACTAATGCTTACCAATATTCATAAAGGGCTGACCTTAAAGCAATGGACAATTTGTATCTGGTTTAAAATCTAACACGACAAAATTAATAAGAATTATGAATTTGTCCACTTTTACCAAAACGTCTTCTACTACCCTATATGGCCTTATAGGGCTCTTAATGGATTGGCCCACAAATTGGATGAACATGGATATTGGTTTGGCTTCTCTTAACCATAATTTCCTGAAAATAGACAAATACATCAAGTTAATACTTGCACCTAAATCACATAAGCATTTGAAAAATTCAAAATCATCAACAATACATGAGATAATAAAACTCCTTGGATCTTATAGTTTAGAAGGCATTGTACTTGAGATGATTGAACTACAATTCTTTATCAATCTTACTATTTGGTTGTCCTCCCAAGTTCATTTATGTGTCAATATATCATTAAGAAACTTTGCATACTTAGGCATATACTCTAGTGCCTCTACCAAGGATAAATTAATTTGAAACTTCTTTAAATTCTCCAAGAATTTGGAGAATTGAGTATCTACTTGTTATTGTTTCATCCTTTGTGGATATGGAATTTTTAGGCTTGTACAATGGTGGTGGCACATATGGCTTCTCTTCTTCTTTCTCTTCTACCTTCTCTTCTTCTATCTCCTTGCCTTTCTTTATCGTTTGACTATCATTTTGCACACTTGACTCCTTAATTGCTTCCTACTTCGAAGTGTAATAGTCTTGAATTGTTCCTTTAGCTTAGTTTCGGTGTTGTTCGATAAGCTACCTGCATTCCTAGATGATAAAGCATTACCAAGTTGCCCTACCTGAACCTCTAAGTTATGGATAAAAGATGCGTGGTTCTTCACTATTTGATCAAATTTCGCTTCCATCATCTTTTAGCTTTCCTCTTGACTTGCAAACATCCTTTTCTAGTTCTCTTCTTAACTTGCCAATTTGGAGTTCAAGACATTCATCAACTTATCTATCTTGCTTTCCAAAGACACAAGTCAGTCTTGTTGAAAATCAAAAGGTCCTTGTTCTCTCACTTGTCTACCTGCATTTTTAGTATTCAAAGCAAAAGGATTATTAGTATTGAAATAAGGATTGTTACTTCTTTACGATTGACAGACATAATGTACTTGCTCAGTATCACTAGCTCCCAATAAGCAACATTATGCTATATCATAGTTATCTTATCTACAAAGTTCACATTGAAATTACATGGCCTTCACTGGAGATGAAGACGCTTCTTACATATTGTTCAATTGCTTGGTGAGAGATGAAATCTGTGCTAGTAAAACTGTCACCGAGGCAAATGAAATCAAACCTTCGTTCCTTAGATCCTTCCTTAATCCTCTCATTTGCCCACAAACGACTATTGTTTACCATCTTTTCCAAGAGGTCATGGGCTACATCTATAGTTTTTCTCATCAAAGACCCTCCTGTATTTATAGATGAAGACGCTCCTTGCATATTGTTCAATTGCTTGGTGAGATATGAAATTTTTGCTAGTAAAATTGTCACCAAGTCAAATGAAATCATACCTTCATTCCTTGGATCCTTCCCTAATCCTCTTATTTGCCCATAAACGACTATTGTTTACCATCTCTTCCAAGAGGTCATGGGCTGCATCTATAGTTTTTCTCATCAAAGACCCTCCTGTAGCTGTATCTATGGTTTCTCTAGTATAACTAACCCTATTGTAGAAAATTTGTAGAAGGAATTCTCTTAGAAGATTGTGGTGTGGACAACTTCGTTGTAACTCCTTAAATCACTTCCAAGCCTCATATAATGACTCTTCATCACTTTATTGGAACTTTGTGATCTCCTTTGTGATCCTTGTGGTCTTGGTCAAGGAGAAGTACTTAGTAAGAAAAGTTTGTGCTAGCTGCTCCTAAGTGATGATCTAACCTGATCCAAGAGAATTATATCATGCTTTAGCTCAATCTTTTAGGTTGAAGGGAAATAACCTCAACCTTACTACATTATCTGACATCTTATTGAAACGAAATGTATCATAAATCTTCAAGAAATTAGCAAGATGGCCATTGGGATCTTCATTAGCTAACCCGTAATCAGCACACTTAATTGAAGTATGTTGAGGAGCGCTGACTTGATCTTAAAGTTATTCGCTTTTACAGCAGATCTTGTAACTCCTTACAGACTGAAACCTGACATCATAAAATCTATCAATATTCATCTCCTTGTTCTCCTTCTTCTGCCATATTCCTTTGTATAATGTCATGGTACTTCGCTCTTCTTAACTCTCTTTCGTACCTTATTATATTCGATAATTCTTCATCTTTCAATTTGGTAGACTTTATAGTGTTCCTTGTATTTATACACCTATAAATACATAAAGAAAAGTATCAAAATTCTTAAATCAAAGTCACCATTACTAAACAAAGGAAATCATTTTAATTGTTTTTGGAGTTTATGCTATACCTAAAGGTTTGTGAAATGAAATATCAAGTTAAATGAGAATCATTTTAATTGTTCTTTTTAATGCTTTAATGTTGTATTTGTAAAATTTTGGTGCATATATTATTTATTGTGTTTGTAAATCACTTAATCACTTTGGATTACTTAAGTTGAAAATTTTTTAAGTGTATTTTTAAATAGTAAAATCATAGAAGAAATTTTATAAAATTTACTCTTGTATATGTAAAAAAAGGAAAGTAATTATATAAAAGTTGAGTTTTAGAAGATTTTCAAAATAAAATTTTAATTAATTTATATCCATTGAAGAAGATTTTCAAAATAAATTTCTAATTAAGTATTATAAATTGGATATAATTATAAGTAAATATAGATTATAATTTCCATTTTTCAAGTTTATTTGATTCATATTATTATTATTATATTATATTATATATTTTATTTAAAATAATTTTTAATTAAATATCAAAACTTAATAAAATTTTTAACAACCTAATTCACTTAAACGTCGTATAATCTTAAACATCGTATAAGAATCAACATAATTAATTTGAACACTGACGGATGAAATTTCTCATCATCTTTTTCGGTTGTCCCCCTCCAATCCTTATCCCCAGACCATTTTGAGAAATTCAGTTCAAATACAAAGTTGAATAATCATGACTGCAATACATAACGACTGCAAGCAAACACGGAAGCTTTTAGGATTACGATGTTGTATCATTTATTTTATTTGCAACTCCATCAATTCCAAGCCAATTTTCAGATAAAATTAGTACATGTCATCAATGTTTTTTTCAGCATAAAAATTTACTGCAAAGAATGAACATTGAAAAAATTATTATTATTTTTTCAGATATATAAGAAAAGAACGAAGCCCAAAAGCCCAAGGAGATTGATACAATTGCTTGTAAATGAAGTGAATACACCTGGGTAGCTAAAAGCATAAGCAGAAGACATTATTATAAGCATGATTCTTACTGACATAAACAAAAGAACAGTATCAACTTAAACTCCTCAAGGTCCTCTGAAAACATGAAGTCTAACGAATCGTTCTTATCATGTATTCAATTATCTACCACTATATATATGATTCAGCTATATATATATTTATGCCTATATGGTATCACCTTAAAAGGAAGTTCAAGGCCGGGTTACAATTGCAGGGTTGCAGTTTGCACCACACCTTCAAAGGATTTCTAATGTTGTTGGACACTTGAAAAGTAATGAACGAATGCACTGTAGACACAAATGTGAATCTTGAGAATACGCTGAAGATAATTCGACCAACTGCGATGATAGCTATATCATTTTTTTACAGGCTATTGATTTGACTCTGATTTTGGGTTTGTGCTGCCATTGTGCTTTTGCGACTGTGACTGTTGCTGTTGTTGCAGTTGAGGTATGTTGTGCAATTGCTGCATGTTGAATTGAGAAGATTGTGATTGCTGCAGCTGGAACATCTGGGGGTTAATTGAAAGCTGCTGAACCATACACTTGGCTGGGTCAGAATCCCCACCAAGCTCTGCAGTAGCAAGCTTCAATCGCCTAACCTCGGCCGTTAACGCCTCATTTAGAGCTGTCAAAATTCAACCACAATCACAAATGAAGTGCCCAATCAGATAAAGAAGTGGCAGGACACAACAAGTTTAATTTCCCATTTGTCATTTCCTCGAATCCATTCTCCAAGAAAACAGCAAAAAAGTGAACTACAAAAGAAATTTTATGAACCCCATTATGCCATCTTCCAGCATGCCATCATCATCATGTCAATGCATTCTTAATGTAGAACCCCTAGGAAACAAAATGAACAGGTGCATGCCTAAGGCACACTGCATCATTGATGATAATGTCAATGTTTAGTCAGTATGAGAGAGAGATGATGATGTCCGGAGATGTACCAACAGTTAACATTAAAATAAAAGATTTTCAACAATCCACCCTCTATCAAGACTCCAAAAGCAACAGATAGTTCAGTTATTGCAAGAATCACCGTGGTAGTAACAGAAAAAAGCCTCAAATAAGTCAATCGGGAGAAGTGGATGCCATATGTGCTTGACACAAAAAGGATGATGAATTATCCAAATGGAAGGGAATGGATACACACCGTCTCGCAGCTGAGCCTGTTGCTCCAAGGCTTGGAGCCGAAATTTCAATTCATTATTCTGATTTGTAAGACCAACAGAATCCCTCTGCACATAGAAAGTACCAAATATCTTAGAAAAGCAGACAAGGTAACTTTTACCCAAAAGAACTTCAGCAACCCAAGTTGGCACCTGTAAAAGAGTAAGCTGTGCAGATAATGTCGTGGCTTCTGTCTGCAGGGTCTGAACCTTGTGCTCCAACTCTGAGATGTATCTCATTTTCCTTTCTTTGGATCGTGCAGCTGATTGACGATTTGCCAAAATTCTAAAACGAGGAAAGCAAAATGTAGATGCATGGCATGGCCCCATAAGACTCATTGGACGAACTGTATTAATCAATAGGGGAAGAAAGAGTTTACCTCTTAGCACGTTTTGGGTCAGTTAAAGCAATCTCAGCTAGTTTCTCATTTGCCATAATTTTCTTTAGTTCAGGGCCACTAAATTCTCCATTTCCAAACTCTAAGCTAAAGGTATTCCCATCAATGGAATTGCTGGGTGACAGTTGACCAGGACGAGTACTTGGAGAAGGTGGAAGCCTTGGAGATTCATCACCAAAATTGAGTTTATCCATGAAACTGTCCATGGAAACACTTCTATAGTGTCTAGTAGTTGGAGCTATATCTCCCCCAGCAGTCCTTTTGACCCCTTCCCTCTTCTCCACCGAAGAACACAATCCGCCTCTTGGCAGGCTACTTCCACTTTCATTGACACTGCTTTCTGCTTCATTATCACTGCTACCGCCTCCATTTGTCTTTGTTCCACTAGCTCTACTATCCAAATCCTCTCGATTCTCATTACCATTCTTGTCATCTGTTCCCGACGAATTCAATGCGTCAATAGTATCCAAATTCATATATGTGGAAATAAAATCATCCACAACTTCTCCTTCAGATTTCCTCTCATCCATCCCCTCAAGACCACTATCAACACCTCTGTCTAATTCTCTCTTCACCAATTGCGACGGCTTAGGCACCCCAGAATTCTCTCTAACAGATGCCGACCGCTCCAATCCACTACCAGTACTCCTCAAAGGAATAAGAGGTGGCGAAGACTGCATTACATAAGTAAACCCAAAAGGAATATCACTATTAGATCTTCTATGTGCTTTGCGAGGAGGTAAACACTCGCTAACCCTCATATTGTTGCCTCTACCAAAAGGTGAAGGTGAAGGTGAAGGTGGCAACATAGAATGAGCAGTTGCGTCTTTATCTTCCATAGACACATCCACTGACATCGACTCTGCAGCAGTAGTCGAGGAAGAGTCCCTGAAAGTTGCAGGACTTAAAGGTGGCAGCGAGTCAAGAGAGAAAAATGTTGACGGTTGTGACAAAGATCGCGAGTGAGTCGGTCCCCGGCCAAAATTCTGCGAAACCGTTTGCTGATTCAATGGCCTAGAGACCGGGATCTGAGAATACGGCGAAATGGGTGGGATCTGATTGGGGTGTGACGGCGGTATCCCTGCTCTTTTTCCAGTGTCAGCACCAAAATTCTGAGCAAAATGTGCAAAATGTCTAGCTCCCATTTGGTTTTGACTCAACTGTGGAATATCAAGTTGGTTCATCAATGAAAAGGGCTGCTTTGGAATGCCAGACGATGACTGCGACGTACCAAATGATGATTGAAGTCTTTGCATAACTTCACCATTAGCTTCTTTACTATCACCCATTCTACAAACTCTCACACTACAAACGTCAATTCAACTTAAACCAGGCTCACCTTTCACCAGAATCCAATCAAGAAAACCCACCGAGAATCTTCAACTAGCAAACAAACCAAAGACATAAAACAATCAGGAGGAGCATAAAGAGCAAAACTTTTCAAGAAAAAAGAAATCAGATAATGAATTAAAGGAAGCATCTTTCGCCGTTGAAAAAGCAAAACAAAAATAAAGGTTACATTTTTATACGCGTATCAGCGACCTTGTTTAACTATATCGTAATATCAAACAAATGGCCGTCCGAGACATGAAGGGCACTAAGATGCTTCAATTCCTCCACAATAAAATTTAACTTTCTATCTGCGACGTAAATGGCAAGGTGAAACGGTACCAACCATCAAAAGCAAAACAAACACCCTCGTATTTTCCTCTCACTAAACGAGAACTGAACCTATGTGTTACTGTAACATTCTTGAACTATCTCTAATGACATGTTCCTCGCTGTCTACGTTGTGTTCCCTTTTTTCTAAATTTTCTCCATGTGTTTGCGTCTCTAATTCAACGAGGGTGAGTGAGACCAAGAAATGGACTTCGTGAGGGAGGTGGAGGACGCGTGAATTTAATAATAAGAAATGTCATTTGTATTTGGACGGAATTTACATTTCATTCCGACCGCATTTCCACTAGACATTTGTTGACTTTTTTTTAAAAAAAATTTAGCTGATTTTCTTCTCTTAACTCTTGGAAAACATTATTTATATTTTATATATGGATAAAATCTTACATAATTGACGGCTTTTATTCCCCTACCTCCCTTTTCACTCACGCTCTTGCTTTTTCCGTGAGTGTCAATCTCGCAACTTTCTTTGCTTTTCACCTCCTCGACGCCCCGACTTTACGAGAGAGTGCATTTATTTTCCTTTCAGATGTGTCCCATTTTGCATGACCTAATGTTATTAATGATATAAATTATGTGAATAAATTAGTTCAATAAAAATTCAAATCAATATAAAATTTAAACTTAATCATTATTAGATAAGGTTTTATACCTCATCCATCTATCATAATATCCATCTCACATCGGCAAAATTATTTGTAGGTGCATATAATTAATAGAGTGACCTATACCTACTTGTTCCATTATCATAAATTACTAAAAACCAAAAACATTTAGTATGTGCCATATATTTTATTGATATGTTTGCATTAAATCAGAAACTATGTGAAGTTAGTAACTTTTTTCTATGTCTCACTTGATAAATTTTCACTTGCAAAAGGTCCCCTACTTCAATGCTATTGTTTGGTTTCTTTTTTTTTTAGTGTCTTATTTTTTAAATATAAAAAAATAAAAATTAAAAAATAACGTACTAATACAATATAAAAACATAAAAAATAGTATAAAAACTGAAAAAATAATATAAAAATATAAAAATTATAACTAAAAATTATAAATAATATCAATACTAAATAACTCTTAAATATTGTGCTGCACTCACTTGTAGAAGAGAGTATGCTTGGTGCCCTTTATGCATTGATTTGATTTGTTTCCATTTAGCTTTTCTCTTTGCAAATATATGATCTTATAAAATTTTGGATACTTTTCCCAGTTGACGTCTAATATTGCCCTAATAGTTCAAATCCTTATCCGAATTATGAATTCTATCCCCATTAACTTGGAGATTATATTCCATAATTTGGTTGAAGATTGGATTAGCATATTATGGTAAACAATTCAAAAGGTGTATCTTATCCCATTTGAAAAGAACGAAGAAAATGCGTTAAAAAGAAAAAAAAAATTACATGTGATTGATGTTCTATAACGATTCGTTTCTTAAAGACTTGGCCAATTGGGATTGCTTGAGTTTTTGGCATGAATTATTTGGTTAGAATTTGATTGAATAAAACTAGAAAATTACACTGATAGAGAAATTGTTACTTGTTAGTCTTCTCAACTTGTTTTACAAGTTTCATCCAAAGTGATTTTGGATCTCTGATGTCAATAGGCAACATATGGAAGCTATTGTTATTATCTGTGATTTTAACAATGGATCACGTTTCATTTCCCATGTTTTAAATCTCACGCTGTGACCAATTAATGTTTTAAATAGAATGAAATGATTCTTAAAATCAAATTTATGATGCTAGAGTTTTATTATGAATTTTAGGTATTTGGTAAGTTTGGTTACTCCAATATATATATATATATATTGTATATATTATGCTAAACAATATTTTTGTTTTCTGGTTCTAATTTGTTTTAATTTTTTTATATTATAAATATTTTAAAATTTTTAAAAAATTATGTTAAATAATTTTGATATAAACTTTCATTTGAGTGATTATTAAGTTATTAACAAATTTTATATGATATAGTAATTTATTATAATAATTGAAAACTTAGTAAATCATGTTCATTTGTAGTCTTGTAAGATACTTTAAATAAAATTTGTATCCCTACGCAAAATTTTATTTTTAATAATAGTTTGTTACCATGAACTTTTCATGACCTCTGGCTGAACTTAGAATTGGATGAATAGAATTGCCTTTTGACCATAATTTGGGATGTGCAAAGATAACCGAAAGATGAAGAATTCTTTTACTTAGCCCTAACTACGGTTAAGTTTCTAACCGATTAACTGTCGGTTTAATAACTGGCGGTTATGGTTTAAAAACCGTAATCGTGATCAATGATTTTAAACCGTAATCGAAACCGTTATGAATAGTTTCGGTTAAGGTTTGATTAATTTAAAAACTGTGAACCGGTGGTTAAACTGGCAGTTTATTCATAATTATAAATTGTCAATTAATTAATTAAAAATATATTTAAAAAATTAGATAAATTTTAATTTTATATGAAAAATTATTTTAAAAAATATATGTAATTTTATATAAAATTTTATTTAATAAAAACATATATTTATACATATAAATA
>JAOXYD010212875.1:0-20037 GCA_028565735.1 Pinacopodium congolense
TGATAGTTTTCAAACCATAAGGACTAAAGTGATAATTTGAAAAATCACAGGGACTACCCATGATATTAACCCTAAAACAAAACAACTGGAGTAAACTCATTTCATATTATATACTGAAATATATAAACGATAATATTATAATATTATATATTATAATGTATCCAAGTTATATATTTTTTTTCAATTTTTTAAAATTATGTTGATATAACATTTAAAAAATGAAGGACATATTTTTTATTATTTAAGTTTATAAAGATATTATATTAAGGAGTATATTAAGAAATAGATGTAAATAAGTTTTTAATTCTAGATTTGTTCAAAAAGTGATTATGAGTAATTCAATTGAATTATATCTTTTAAATGATAATTATTCAAATAAGAGAATGAATTCATTTGCAAATGAATTTTTTATATAATTCATTTGTAAATAAATTCTATATTCTACATTCATTTGTTGATAATTATTCAAATAAGAGAATGAATTCATTTGCAAATGAATTCTATATTCTACATTCATTTGTTCTAAATATGGGGTTAATAATAATGTAATTATAGACATCTTTATAACATGATAAAAGTCTTTAATTTCTTCTTGGTATTAAAAAAAGCATTATGGAGGACATACTCTATCCAAAAAATACTCAAATTAGAATATCTCCAATACATTATTTGCTATTATTCCCTTAAAGAATGAACTAAAAATAGCCATAGGTGGTTTTGAGTGGCCATACTATCAATTAAAGAAATTTTTATTTAAAATAAAATTGTTGAGACAATGTAATATCTATCATGGGCTTGGAATTTAACCTTGCGAACCATGCAACGTTAGCAAACTCTTTAACTTAATAATGTCGTCCTTAGTAAAGAATGCTAGGTCAGGTTTTTCTCACGTACTTTTTAAGAGTATTTTTATCGAACATCTTGCAGAAGCTAACAAATAAGAAAGATAGAAAGAGAACTTAAAGAGTTTGGAAGACTTGGATAATACTCTTATTACTCAAGATATTTACAACATATGAGGTAATGTTATAATTAAGAGGTGTAATTAACAAATAAGACCCTTAATCTATTTATACACCACTATTCCTCAATGGATGTTTATGATCCTTACAATCCAACGGACTTATAATGATTCTTTAGAATAATCTATACAAATATCCTACTAATTTCTCCACCAATTTCTCCACTAATTAAGGAGATGATTGTTCCATCTAGAGTCTTCCGCTCACTTTAGTCTGGTAGAGAATCTTTTAAAGAAATTTTGGGTCAACTGGTCAAAATAGCTTCTACGGTGAGAAAAATAATCACTGCATAATATTCTCCCCCACTCACCTCATTGTCACATTGTCCTTGCAAAGTTGAAGTGCTATTCTATGTTCTTCTTTCTCAACCTTTACCTCTTTAGCATGACTAGTGGATCACCTTTGGTATTGTGTTTCCTATTTCTAAGCTTGAATTGGCCCGTCCTTCTTCAACTTGGAAATTCTCTCAAACTTATGGCTCGTAGACTGTACTCCATCTTCTCCTTGAAGAAATCTACCAAAGGACCTTTAAGAAATCTACCAAAGGATCTTTCAGACTTATGATGGCTCCTAACTTTGCCTTCATACTTCGAGCATTCACTTCTATGATTGCTTCACTAGGCTTTAACTTTATCATTGAGTCACATTGATCAATGTCAAATTCATTGTATTTTTAATGCATATTTGTTATGTTTGACTCCTAAATTCATGTTTATATATTCAATTTATGTTTGGAATTGTTTAATTTGTAGGAAATGGAGATTACTTGGTGAATTATGAAGATTGTAGCAAGAAGAGAGCTAAAGTGTCACTTTATAGGACCTATTAAGGGGTTTGAGGATACCCCCATATTGCTTTTGGAGACCCTTGTATAGGAGCCACAGTTTTGGACCAATACGGTGGGCTCAGGGTGTCGTATTGCTTCGAGTCAACCTATCGCATTGAGATTAGATAGACATATCACCATTATATTTCAAATATTGCGGCTAAGGCGTATTGTTAATTAGTTACCTTGTATGTAAGTACCAAGTAGAAGTTTGAAGAAGCTGATAAAAGTTAGAAAAACACAGAGATACCCATAATATGCAGAGATTTCAGATATAAAATTAGAGATAGATGTTGTAGCTTCTCTCTTAGTTTTTCCTAGAGTCTCTAAGTTACAAACACTTGTAATTTGGGTTTTATGTTGTTTTCTGAGTTATTGCTTATGGGAGCTTCTTGCTAAGACACATATCTAAGTTTCTAAACCATCATAGAGGGTTTTCTAACTCAGATTATTACTTCATTTGCTCTATTTTTTGGATTGATAAAAGTTTATGTTCTTAAGCTTACATCTTTGCATGTTCTTTGATTTTTATGTAAGTTCTTGATGATTTAAAGTTGTGTTGGAGTTTAGATTACGTTGAGGAGTTCAAGATATGTCCAAGAGCTTTCTTTGGATGTTTTGCAACATCTAAACTATTATTTAAGCTCATATTTTCAGATATATTAAAGTATGTTGTTTAAGTTACATGTTTTGTATGCTTTGATGATCATGTGCGGCTAACTTATTTTCTAGCTAAGGATTGGTATTTTAACGATTTAAAAGAGCTTAAATACATGTTTAAAAGTCTAATTTTTGTTTATTGAAGGTCTGAATGTCTTGATTTTCAGCTGATCACTTAAGATTAGAGAGAAACACAATCTAAGACTTGAGAAATTAACTTAGGTTGCTAGAAAAATTAATTAATTAATTAATAACCAAACTTTGATTATTAATGAGAGTAAGAGTTCTGAAATTAATTTTCTAGAAATCACCTTCTTATTTTTAAAGCCTATTAGCTTGATTTAATGCATGATCAATCTTTAAATTAAGCTTAATAGAGAAAAGACATAAGTCTTAACTATAACTTTGTCTTGAAATTGTGAAGGAACTCTAATTCAGTCTTTAAAATTGTTTAAAACTTGATAACATCGTTAATAACCTAATCCTTAGCTATTTTCCATAATTTTATAATTTTTAGTAATTTAGAAATTAATTTTTAAAATCAAAATTGTAAGGTTTGAAGCAAGCTAGGATAATTTAGTAATTTTCACTTTTTTAATCATTTATTTGGAATTTTCTAGATAATTGTAATCCAGTTAATCTACTAATTATCCATTTATCCCTATGCGACCAAAACTTTGAGGTCTTAAAAACACTCCACTATATTACTTATTCGATATGTGCATTTGCTTTTATCATGTTAGTTTTCAAAGTAAAATTGTTTAAAAACATTCCAATTTTCTTAAGACAGCTAACCAATGCAACAGTTTTGGGGGTCATTGCCATGGATCAATTGTGGTAATATTAGAAAAATTGGTGTTAGTTACTTTAGGACTTGTAAAAAATTGTTTTTCTAATTTTTCTGAATTTTTATGCAGTTGTTTGTTATTTTTACTATATAGTTTGTTTTTGTTGCCTTTTGTTTTCTTATTTGTGTTATTTACTTACTTAATTAGTATTTGATTTTATTTAGTTATTTTATTTACTTTATATACTTAGGGTCGAAATCTGAGTTAGTAGATTTCAATCAAGAACTTGAGCCTACATTAAGAAGGAAAAAGAAAGAATCTCGAGCAACCATGTCTGATCCTTTAGAAGTAGGAACATCTAGTGACACAGAATCAAACCATGTAAAAATGGATCAAGAAGAACATGTAGGTGCTAGAACTTATCAAGAACCTAGAGAATCGATCGTGATGGATCTAGCAATAGGAAATCGAGGTAAACCTATGACTAGCATTATTCGACCCAGAGCTAATGCTAATAATTTTGAAATCCCACATATTATCATTTTTATGATTAGGACATCATAATTTGGAGGTTCAGGTTTTAGAAGATCCTAATAAACACTTGTGAAATTTTCTTGATTTTTGTGAGTTTTCAAAAATAATAGGGTCTCTGATGATGCTATTGGGTTTAGGCTTTTCCCTTTATCGCTTACTAAACCTGGCTATCCATACTTCAACCTGCATCCATTCCTATATGGGACGAGTTAATGAAGTTATTATTAACTAAATTTTCCTATCTGCCAAGATAGCAAAAATGAAGACTGAGATTAGCTCATTTGTGCAGTTCGAGAATGAAAGTCTATGCGAGGCTTAGAAAAGATTTAGAGAGATGTTTGCTAAATGTCCTAATCATGGATTTAACATGTGATAGCAAGTAGATGTCTTTTACACTAGTTTAATGCCTTCAACTTGTAGCATTATTGATGCTGCATCTGGAGGTAATTTCATGCAAAAGATTGCAACCAAAACCTATAATATGATTAAGAAAATGACTACAAACAGTTTTTAGTATAATTTTGAATGTCATTTAAGAAAGTCACATGGTGTTCATGTGATTACTAATATAATAGCTCTTGCAACTCAAATAGAAGTATTGAACAAAAATTTGGATAGTTTGGTAAGTGGAGTTGGGAGTAGTAATCATAGAGTTGAATGTGAAAGTTATAGAAGTATCTCCCATTCAGTCTTAGAGTATTAAGAAGGTAGTCCTTTTTCTCAAGAACTAAAACAAGCTCAGTTTGTTAGAAATTTCAATAGGCAATAAGGAAACCCTTTTTCAAACACTTATAATCCTTGTTAGAGGAACCACCCAAACTTTTCATAGAGCAATAATCAGAACTACCAGCAACCACCTCAACCACCTCAAGTCAACCCTTAAAGAGTCCCTCCACCTAGATTTAGATCCAACTAACCTAAAAAGAGTCATCTAATTTTAAAGAGACAGTTCTGAAGTATATCCAATTTTGAAGTATATCCAATCAAATGAGTCTAGGATGCAAAATCATAAGGCATTAATTAAAAATTTGAAAACTTAAGTTAGGCAAATTACACAACTCTTACAAGAGAGATTACCTGATAAGCTACCATGTACTATCGAAGGCAATATTAGAGATCATACTAAAGCAATCATCCTGAGAAGTGGAAGAGAGGATGAGAATGAAAGGAAAAAGATTGAAGAAAAAGATAAAGCAAGTGGTGGTGAAGAGTGAAGAAAAAGAGAACAAAAGAGAACATGATAGAAGAGAGAGAGCTATTGACAGAAGAGAGAAAGTGGAAGAAGAAGTTAAAAGAGAAAGAGGACATGACAGAAGAGAGAGAGAGAGAGAGAGAGCTAAAGAAGAAGAGAAAAAGAAGAAAAGGAAGATGAGGGTAAGAGTTTAGAGAAGCCGCCGAGGTTCTTGTCTAATCTTAATGTATAACCATATAAACCTATGATTCCATACCCTCAAAGATTAAAAAACACAAACCTTAATAAGCAATTTAGGAAGTTTTTTAGAGATGTTCAAGAAACTTTATATCAATATCCCATTGCTGAGGTAATTACTTAAATGACCTCGTATGCTAAATTTTTGAAAGAAATCCTAATCAAGAAGAGAATATTGGACGATATGAAACAGTTAAGTTGAATGAAGAGTGTTTTGTTATCCTATTGAAGAAGTTACCTCCAAAGCTCAAAGACCGTAATAGTTTTATCATTCCTTGTACAATTGGTAGCTTATAGGTAGATATGGCTTTGATGGATCTAGGAGTGAGCATTAATTTAATAACTTTATCTATTTTTAAAAGCTAGGATTGGAAGAACTCAAACCAACTATAATCTCATTATAACTTGCTGATTGATCTGTAACCTATCCCAGAGGAATCATCAGGGATGTACTTCTGAAAGTTGAAAATTTTATTTTCCCTGTTGATTTTTTTGTCTTAGATATGGAAGAGTGTCCATTATCTTGTGAAGACCATTCATGATTACTGCCAGGGCATTGATAGATGTATATGGAGGAAAGCTCATTCTCATACTTAGAGCAACGAAGCATCCCTCCACTTTGGATTCATGTAACTTCATTGGATTTAATTCTATTCAAGATGACCCATAAGGTATCTGTGTTCATATCCTCTGTAAAAAGCACTGATTTATTCATGTTCAGTAGAAGTAAAGGAAGAGTAAGTAAAAGAAGTGTTGAAGGAATTAGAAGTGGGAAAGGAGACATTTAATTGGATTTAATCTAAAAGGTTTGATTCTTTAGAAAGACCAATTCAATCCCTTCCAAGGCCATTAGTTAAAGAGTCTTCAACTCTTGAACTTAAGCCTCTTTCCTCGCATTTGAAGTATACTTTTTTGCTACCTCCATTGCAATTATCTGTGATTATATCATCATCATTAATTGATACAATAGAGGAGAGATTGTTAAGAGTGCTTAGAGAGCATCATAATGCTATAGGCTAGACCTTAGCTGACATTAAAGGGTTAAGTCCTTCTATTTGTACTAATAAAATATTCATGAAAGAAGGAAGTAAACCTTTGGTCGAACCTTATTGCAAGCTTAATTTGAATATGAAGAATGTGGTTAAGAATGAAGTAGTTAAGCTCCTAGATATTGGTATTATCTTTCCAATTTCTGACTCCATGTAGGGTAGTCCAGTTTAGGTAGACAAAAAAAAAGAGGAATTACTGTAATGAAGAATGACTAAGATGAAATCATTTTCACAAGGAAAGTAACTGGATGGCTTATGTGCATTGATTATCGGAAGTTTAATGATGCCACACGAAAGGATCGCTTTCCTTTTACCCTTCATAAATTAAGTGATTGAGAGAATGACTACTCATATTCTTCATTATGTTTTAGATAGATATATTGGATATTTGTAAATTCTTGTTTCTCCTAAAGATCAGGAAAAGACAATATTCACTTGTTCTTAAGGCGCCTTTGCATATAGATGCATGCCTTTTGACTTGTTCAATACTCTTGCTAATTTTTATCATTGTATGATAGCAATTTTTGCGGATATAATAGAAACTTACATTGAAGTGTTTATGAATGATTTATCAGTATTTGGTACATCATTTGATAGATGTTTAGGGAATCTAAAGAAGTTGTTAAGAAGATGTGAAGAAATTAATTTGGTATTAAATTAGGAAAAATTCCATTTTATGGTGTAAAAGTGCATTGTTTTAGGTCATAAAATTTCAAGTAAGGATATAGAGTAGAAAAAGTAGAAGTTATTGCTCAATTTCTACCACTTAATTCAATTAGAGCAATTTAGAGCTTTCTTAGAAATGTTGGATTCTACAGGTGGTTTATTAAGGACTTTTCTAAGATATCAAAGTCTCTTATTAAGTTATTGACCAAGGACTTAATCTTTATCTTTTATGAAAACTATATGCATTCTTTTCAGTTGTTGAAGGAGAAGCTCACTAGTACACCAATTTTCGTATCACCTGATTAATCCCTTCTATTTAAATTGATGTGTGATGCAAGTGACTTTATAGTTGGTGTAACTCTTGGGTAAAGATATGGAAAAATTTTCCATCCAATTTATTATGCAAGTTGTACAATAAATGATACCCAAAGGAATTGCATCACCACGGAAAAAGAAATGTTAGTTGTGGTGTTCACATTTGATAAATTTTGGTCTTATTTGGTGCTATAAAAGGTTATTGTATACATGAACTATTTTTCTTTGAAGTACTTGATGAAAAAACTAGATGCTAAGCCACGATTGATTCAATGGGTTCTCCTTTTATAGGAGTTTAATATCGAAAACAAAGACAAGAAAGAAAAAGAAAATTTTATGGTTCATCATTTATCTCGTTTGGATGAAGTAATGATAGAGAAAGAATATGATTAAGACATTAAGGAGGTTTTTCCTAAAGAGCATTTTCTAGCCATGCTTGCCTTGCCTTAGAATGTGGATTTTGTGAATTATTTAACTGGTAATGTTATACCTCCTAACTTTTCAAACCAACAAAAGAAGAAATTCTTTTATGAGGTTAAGAGATATCTTTGGTATGACGATTTTTTATACAAGATTTGTGTTGATGGAATAATTCGGAGATGTTTTCTTAAAGAATAAGTGCCCTCTATTTTAAGCTATTGTCATTCTCGTGGGACTGGAGGACACTTTAGACCAACTAAGGCTGTATATAAGGTGTTGGAGCGTGATTTCTATTTACTAACATTATTCAAGGATGCATTTCACTATTTTAAATCTTGTTATAATTGTCAAATGGTTGGAAATATCTCTCAGAGACATGAGATGCCCCTGAACAATATTTGGTGTATCAAATCTTTGATGTTTGGGGTATTGACTTCATGGGACCATTTCCTATGTCATATTCTAAATAATATATTTTAGTGGCTGTGGATTATGTGAGTAAATAGGTTAAAGCAGTAATGCTTCCAACTAATGATGTAAGAGATGTAGTTGGGTTTCCGAAGAAGAACATTTTCATAAGAATTGGGACAATTAGAGCAATTATAAGTGATGGAGGAATACCTTTTTGCAATAAATAATTTGATTCCCTCCTTTCCAAGTATGATATTACCCATAAAGTTGCTACATCGTATCATCATCAGACTAGCGGTCAAGTTGAAAATTTGAATTGAGAAATTAAAAGAATTCTAGAAAAGATCGTTGGTTCTTCAAGAAATGATTGGTCTTTGAAGTTGAATGATACTTTATGGGCATATCGAACTACTTTCAAAACGCCCATTGGGATTTCTCCATATAAGTTGATATATGGAAAAGCTTGCTATTTACTTGTTGAGTTAGAATATTATGCATATTGGGCCATCAATTTTCTAAATTTTGACTCAAAGAAAGTGGATAAAGAAAAGTTTTTGAAATTAAATTAGTTTGATGAATTTCATCTTGATTCTTAAAAAAAATCTAAATTAGATAAAGAAAGAGTTAAAAGATGGCATGATATGCATATCATTTAAAGAGAAATCAGGGTTGGGGATAAGGTCTTGGTTTATAACTTAAGGTTGAATTTGTTTTTAGGGAAGATGAAATTAAGATGGACAAGCCCATATGAAGTGAACAAAATTTATCCATTTGGAATAATTAAAGTCACCAATGGTCATTCAATATTCAAAGTAAATGGGCAAAGAGCAAAATTGTACGTACCTAGTCAAGTTGAGGATTTTACTGAGACTCTTTCACTTTTTAATGCTCATTGACTAGGAATTATTCTTGTTAGATAAAGTAATTGTGTGTGTATTTATTTTATTTTGTTTGGTAGGATTTAATTTTAAGGTTTGAATCCCTTTTAAGTGTGTTTATTTAGGTTTGGTATGATTTCCCTAATATTTCACTAATTTTTGATTTGTTTGATTTTCTTTTTGAGTGTTCTTAATTTCAATTCTAAAGAAAATTTATGAACAATCTATTGAATTTTGTTGGGATAAGGTTTAGGAAGAGTTTTAGTATAAAATAGGGTTAACAATCAAGAGAAAAAGTCAATAAAACCAATACGTGGGTTTATTTTGACCCCCGTATTGGTCTGTTGACTTGCGTATTAATATGTAAGTTTAGGACCAGTACGATGACCTCAATATGGTGAGCTCAGGCCGCTGTATTGATCCCTAGCCCATCGTATTGCTTCGAAGACAATGTTAAAATGCTATGTTTTAGCTAGAATTTGCAGAAAACCTCCATTTTTCTCCTTCATTGACACAAAGCTCCTTTTCCCCTAAAATCCCTATTTCTTGTTTTTACACCAAATTGAGTGTTCTTGGTGTCATTTTATTGGAAATTTCATCATTTATCAATTTACACCATCAATTCACTTAAAAACTCACTCAAATTGTCTTAAAAATCTAGAAAGCTCGTTAGAATCACTATTAACACTAGAAGTATGTTTTTCAAATTTTCTTGAGTTTTAAGCCTCTATTTCATTAAATTTTGGTATCATTGTGTTCCAAATTTTGTCACGTTCCATCGATGCCAAAAATTCAGAAATTTTTGGATAAATCAAATATTCTTTAAAAATTCACAGAAAGAATTTTCTGTATTTCTTTACTTTATTTGACGTATTTTGGTATTTTTATCAAATATTTTATGATCTAATGGCATCTATGACTGCTTTTGGATAACCATCAAGAAAAAGGCCAGCATTCGAGCAGGCTCAATTTGTAACGAGAGAAAATTCAGATTGGCTTGAGTTATACTACAACAACAAATTTATGTACGAGTTCTCCATTCATCTAGACTTGGAGATGCAATTCAATGTTTCAAGTGCTTTTTGTATGTTAGGCTGGAATCCAGTTATCATCTTTGCGAGGCTTATTTATCTGAATCTGGTTCGTTAATTTTTTGCGAATATTGAAGAGAAAGATAAGGCGGATATGATAGAAATCCACAGTTTCGTGAGAGGTACCCCTATTCATTTGACTCGTGCCTTCCTTTCTCAATTTTTGAATGTGCTAGATGAAGGGGATGTGAATGTTAAGGCATGAGACTCATTTCATGGAGATTCCACTATTTCAGATCTTAAATTTTCATTTGCCACTGCTACTGCTGCCCTAGGCTTAATTAGGACAAATGATCGTGCATATTATGCTATAATTCTAGGCGTAAGGGAGTGTATTATTGTTGCTATTTTGAGTTCTAATGTAGTCTTGAGGGTGACTAGTTTAAATGAGGATAGGTTGAGTGATGCCTACATTTTATATAAGGTGATCCATAGGTTAGGAGTTGTCTTGGGGTTACCATTTGCTAGATTTATCATCACATCCAAGAGTGAGGTGGTGAAGATGCACAAATCTGCTTTCTGAGTTTGTTGAGTAGGATCATCCAGGCAGTAGGAGTTAACGTTGATTTTGAGGTATCATTAGACAAGATTCGTTATATTTAAATCAACGTAGGCACAATGAAGCTGTGAAAGTTTGCTCGAGTAGGAGGAGTATGGTGTAGATTAGAGGAGGGCGAGCCACCAGAGGCTCCACTTACTCCTAACGCTCTAGTAGCACCTGAGGAGGAGATGGGTGAGGCTTCTTCTAAGTCTATACTGAGCATACATCCACCTCACTGATCTTCACCTGCAGAAGAGGCTCCACCTCCACTTACTATTGATTTTCCTTATGTAAAGTTCATGAAATTTCTAAGCAACATGAAGTCTCGCATTTGTTATGAGATTTCTGATTTTCGTAGTGTTATTGAGGCTCATTTAGGTCATATAGAGATTCGTATGGATAGTATAGACTCATGTTTACAGCGATTTGAGGAGTATCAGCGAGCCCGCAATGGCAATGGGCCTGATTTGTAGTTGTTCTAGTTGTTCACATAATTCGTTTGAAGACATTTGCTTTGTTTGTTCTTTTCAGTGTCTTTCCCTTTCTAATTTGTAGTATAGGTTTCCATTTCATAGTATAGGTCGTTGTTCTACCTTGTTTAATATTTAATTGATAAATTTTAATGTATTTTGACTCTTTGGATGTACCTTAATATATTTATGGTATTGGAGCTTTTTATTTTGTCTTTATTCTTATTGTGCTTTGATCGCTTCTCATTTCAGTTCACCCAATGTACGTAATTGTGGACTCCGATGGATACTTGCTTCTTTTAGACTAAACATGTGTATTCTTGTCCTTTATCCCTCTTACTTTTATGCTTTATTGTTGATATTTTACATAGTGAGGACATTGTTTCATTTAAGTATAGGGGAGGGTTTTTGCACTTTATATGCTTCACATGTATACACTTCAGCTTTTAGTTATCTTATAATATATCATTTTATTAATTTTCTCCTAAGGGTTGATAATTTGTGAATTTTTTTATTTTAATGTTTATTATTATCTACGTTTTCTTTTGAATTTAACAATTTTGACAATTTGATATGATTAATTTTGACTATTAATGACTAAATGTTTTTAACTTATTTCATAATCTGGATAACTGATACCTGATGATTAGAATGATATTCTATATATAAAATATAACTTATTGAGTAATTTTGTAGCTTTTTAAGTTGCTTTTATCAAATGAAGAAAAAAATTAAAAATAATCATAATTAACCCATAAAAATAAAAATTTAAAAATTAATATTAATTACTTATTTAGTTAAAAAAAGTAAGCAGAATTCATGCCGCATATTTCTAATCTTACATATATATGTATATATTAAAAAATAAAAATAGAAAAAAGAGAGAAAAAGAAGGAAATCATAAAAGAAGAAAAAGAAGAGAGAAAAAAAATGTATAAGGTTAAAGTTATGAGTGGTGCTAATAGCCAGTTGATTTGATGTGACTCATCTGAGTAATCAGGGGTTGGTTATGATAAAATGTTTACCTTCGCATAAAAAAACTGAGTGACTTCTCAACCAAATTGATTACGTACTTAATTAATTTTGTGATCAATTAAATTATAATTTAAAGTAAATAAAGGATATGAAAGTGTCAAATAAAAGATGATTCATTAAACTCAATGTATTTACCTTTTACATGTGGAATTGGTTTTTGTGATTTAGGTTGAAGATTGAAAAAGAATTAATTCAAATGCATTTGCGATTGGATATGGTGAATGAATTATATAACATTTCAATGAGTTATTATTTCTAAAGGGTGAAGAAACATTTTCAATAATTATGATGTTGATCTTAGATTAATTTTCTTGTAATTATATACTATTTTAAGAAAATTGAATGATTGATTTGCTTAAAGACAAGCAAATGCTTAAGTGTAGGGGAATTGATAGGTGTCAAATTCATTGTGCTTTTAATGCATATTTGTTATGTTTTGATTCTTAAATTTATTTTTATATGTTTAATTTATTTTTGGAATTGTTTAATTTGTAGGAAATAGATATTACTTGGTGAATTATGAAGATTGGAGCAAGAAGAGAGCCAAAGTATCACTTTCTAGGACCTGTACGGGGGTTTGAGGATACCGTCATATTGCTCTAGGAGACCCTCATATAAGAGTCGGCGTAGTTTTGGACCAATACGATAGGCTCAGGGGGTCATATTGTTTCAAGTCAACTGATCAGATTAGGGTCAGATAGATATTTCACCACCATATCTCAAATACTATGGCTGAGGTGTGTTGTTAATTAATTCCCTTGTCTGCAAGTACCAAGTGGGAGTCTAGAGAAGCTGAAAAAAGATAGAAAAACACAGAGACACATATTATATGTAGGGATTTCAGATATGAAGTTAGAGAGAGATGCCATAGCTTCTGTCTTAGTTTTTCCAAGAGTCTCTAAGCTTCAAATACTTGTAATTGGAGTTTTATCTTCTTTTTTTTTTTTTTCTGAGTTACTGCTTGTTGGAGCTGGTTACTAAGATACATATTTGAGTTTCTAAACCATCATAGAGGGTTTTCTATCTCAGATTATTACTTCATTTGCTCTATTTTTTAAGTTGATAAAAGTTTATGTTCTTAAGCTTACATCTTTGTATGTTCTTTGATTTTTCTGTAAGTTCTTGATGATTTAGAGATGTGTTGGAGTCTAGATCACGTTAAGAAGTTTATGACATGTCTAGGAGTTTTCTTTGGATGTTTTGTAACTTCTAAACTATTATTTAAGCTCATATTTTTAGATCTATCAAAGTATGTTGCTTAAGTTACATGTTTTGTATGCTTTGACAATCATGTGTGGTTAGCTTGTTCTCTAGCTAAGGATTGATGTTTTAATCATTTAAGAGAGCATAGATACATGTTTAAAGGCATGATTTTTTTTATTAAAGATCTGAATTTTTTGATTTTAAGCTAGCCACTTAAGATTAGAGAGAAAGACAATTTAAGACTTGAAAAATCAACTTAGGTTGTTAGAAAAATCAATAAACAACATAAATCAATCAATGAATGATTAAACTTTGATTATTTGTAAGAGTTAGAGTTCTCAAATTAATTTTTCAGAAGTCATCTTCTTATTTTTAAAGCCTATTAACTTAATGCATAACCAACTTTTAAATTAAGCTTAATAGAGAAAAGTCATAAGTCTTAACCATGGCTTTGTCTTGAAATTATAAAGGAACTCTAATTTAGTCTTTAAAATTGTTTAAAGGTTAACTAAATCATTAATCACCTAATTCTTAGTTACTTTCCATAATTTGATAATTTTCAATAATTTAGAAATCATTTTTAAATAAAAATTGCAAGGTTTGATGCAAGTTAGGATAAGTTTGAAATTTTCACCTTTTTAATCATTTTTTAGAATTCCTAGATAATTGTAATCTAATTAATATACTAATTATCCATTTATCCCTGTGGGACTAACACTTTGAGGTCTTAAAAACACTCGGCTATGTTACTTGTCTGATAGGTGCACTTGCCTTTATCACGTTGGTTTTCAAAGAAAAATCGTTTAAAAACATTCTAATTTTCTTAAGTCTCCTAATCAACACAACACAAATTTTGCCACGAAAGCTTGTTAAGCTTCCTTGCTTTAATGTGGACTTTAGTTAGTTGAGGAAATGACTCCTTGCCACTTTGTTCATCTCCTCTACAAACTTGGAGTCTCCATCTATCGATTCCATGGGTTACTTCCTTGGTTCTTCAAACTTTGGAGGCAATGTGCCTTGCACCATCTTGATCTCCCATTTTACCTTACTCTTTAATGAGAGTAATTTTGGAAATTTGGATGGTGTTTCCCCTTTAAAGAGTTGTATGATCGAAATGTACTTGGCTTGATGGCTTGTCTCTATTGATAGTGATACCTTTAAATGGGATTAGTGTCACCTTGACACTATCGAAGAACTCCACGTAAGCACTATATGATAATCATATAAAGAAACAACATAAAGATTAATGTAGCCACGCCAATCACCTAGGCATACCTTGATGCTTCAAGCACTTACATAAATAGATGTTGGCTTTGAATTAATGGCCTTAATCTACTTTTGCTCCTCAATATATTTGGTACCCAACACTTGGCTTCTTCTACTCAAATAAAGTTGTTGGTAGCACTAATATTCACTAAGGCTTTTATCATTTAGCCACCAATCTTGGCTTCCACAAATAAGTGGTCTTTGTTATCAGATTTAGGTACCTTCATCTTAGACTTGATGACATTGAGGAGTTGTACCAATCCCACTGTCACTTCTTTAGGTTACATTTCCTCACTTTCTTTGATTAAGGCTGAGAGCTTACTTTTCTTCAGGCAATCCCTGACCTTGTATCGTCTATCACAAATAAAACAGTTATGTGTGAAAATTTTCTCACTTGAGTCTTTGTTGGTACTCTTACCCTTATTAAATTTTCCATGCTTATAGGAGACCTCCTTGCCTTGATTGCTGTCTCCTCCACTCTTCTCCTTATCACCCTTATCTTTGTTGGACCTAGACTTGTCAAACTTCTTAAACTCAACAAGGGATTCGTCAATAGATATAGCACTTGTAAGATTGTGGGCTACATGGTGTTGAATTTTTATCTTTACTCAAATTTTTAGGTTATCCTTGAATGCAAAGAATGTCTCCTTGTTGGGATAATCCAAGATCTCCAAGAGCATCACAAAAAATTCTTTCACGTAATCCCTAACACTTCTAACTTGATGGAGACATCTTAGATTGGCTCTCACCTCCTATTCAGCATTGTCCTAATAGAATTGACTCTTAAGTTCTCTCTTGAACCCATTCTATATACTAATGGTGCAAGTCCTTCTCTTGATGTCCCAATATCTCATTCTTCATCACACCATTGCGATGTTTTCAAGATAGAGGGTGGCACTGTCAATCATGTCTTCCACTGCACCTAGTGCCTTGAAGTATTGCTTTAAACTCCATAAGACATTGTCTATGTTCTTCGTGCTTCTTGACTCCTTAAATGTCTTGGGCTTTGGAACATCCAAACTTGGAGGAGTTGAGACTAATGTTGGAATGTCATTCCCCCTTGAGCAACTACCTTCATACAGATTATTAGCTCATCTTTGGTCTCCTTTAACTCATTGGAGAGTCTCTTAAGCTTTTCCCTTAATGGTGCAATCTCAGAAAGGACTACACCTTTCAAGGTCTTCACCTAGTCAAGACACCTGGAAGGGCTTTGCTCAAGGCACCTTACATCTCGTTATGAAGCTCTTCTCTTCCATTTCTAAACTCCTCTATGTTTTGGTCCATTTCCATGAACTTCCTTTGCCCTTTGGCTATGACAAGTTCCAAATTAGCTAGCTTAGCATCAATGCCCATCAAGGCTTCCCTGGTCCTTGATCTCCTTCTCTTTGATTGCTTCATTGGTTCCTCATTGTGGTTAGTCTAACTACTTCTTACACTAATCATCTTTCAAGCAAAAATAATGAGTTCAAACAAAGTACTTACTTGGAGCTTTCGCTTAGATACCAACTTAGTTAAAAATTAGGCTTTGACACTAACACAATTGGAGATACCAACTGTCATGAGCTTGAACTTTAACCCTGCAAACCGCATGGCCTTAGCAAATTCTTTGAATTAGAAATGATTTTATTGGCTAAGAATGCTAGTTCAGTCTTCTCTAAAATACTTTTTAAGAGTACTTTTATCAAATTCCTTACAAAAGCTATCAAGTAAGAAAGATGGAAACAACACTCAAAATTTCGGGGAACTTGGAGAATACTCTTATTACAATTACAATATATGAGATAATGTTTTCAATTAAAAGGTATGTCTAACAAATGAGACCCTTAGTCTATTTATTCACCACTATCACTTAATGGATAGTTAGAATAGTTAGAATCTAATGTATTACAATGAATCTATAGAATGATCTATACAAATATGCCACTAATTACTCCACCAATCCCTTCACCAATAAAGGAGATGATTAAGCTACCTAAATTCTTCCACTAACTCTGGTATTATGGATAATTTTCTAAAGAAATTGGGGATCAATTGGTCAAAATAGTCTCCTTGGTGAGGAAAACAATTACTGTATGACATATTGCAGAGGTAATGAATCTGCTTTTTTTGAAACCTTCATTTATGCCAGGTATAACAAATAATAAACTAACATAAGTTACTAAACCTTACAGATTCATAGCACACTCCACCCCACCTACTAACTAGCCTATTAACTACAAGTCTATCTTAGCATTATTACACTTTGAGATATTAATGTTCTCTTCATCTTACTCCTTTATTTTCTTTTATTTAAAAATTTTAAGGTTGATTTTCTTTGCCATCAATATTTTGAGGCATATTGTATAAACCTATCAAGTTTTACTCCACTCATAATTTTCTTCTAAAATCATGGTTACTTATGATTAACTATATGTTTCTATGTTAACCTATGAGACTTTTGCATATGCAGTAAAAAACTAAATTTGGTGCCATCTATCTTAAAGTAGAGATGTTGGTTAGGTTTTAAATTTTTATGTAGATGTTTTCTCTTATATTTCTTCATTTTTACGACTTTTTAATTATGGATCCTCCTTAAGTGGAGCCCACTTTTGATTAAAATGAAAATTATTGGATAAGAGCTTTGATTAAGGTTATCTCATGAGCATTTAGACTCTTCTCTTCTCTCTTCCTTTTGATAATCATTTGTGGATTTTGAAACTATCACTTTCTTCTTCCCATTTAATCAAGATTTGCAATTGGTATAGTTAGAGAGTTTAAGTGTATTTATCCATTTTCTTCTTCCTTTATTCTTATTTTATTTGGTTGAGTGGTTATTTTATTTGGCTAGCGTGGCTATTTAATCTCAGTTTTCTAGTTTTGGTGTGATTGTTTTCTTCATATTTTATGAGTGCTTGTTGTCATCTTCTTTATTTGGTATCAAAGATGAGTTTTTGTAGAAACCGATAAAGTCACGGTATAGGAGAAGAATCGTCACTGTACAAAGGAGGAAATGTTACTGTAGAGGAAAAGATCTGTTATGGTATAATGGAAATGATTATTACTATTTTATATATTGTGGTGTAGAGAACTAGTTAACGTTAATAGTATATGAGAAAAATCATTGAGGTACAGAGAAGGAATTGTTATAGTATAGAAAAAATCTTGCACTGTATATTTAGATATTGGAACAAATTTTGTTTATTTCTACTTTTTTTTATGAGTTTGTGTTGTTGTGAGCTCCTAGCTTATTAAAAAACTTATTTTGGTGTACTCATTTATTTTTTAATGGATCATTTTTTAAACTAGGTCTTGTGGCTTTTACTTCTCATATTGAGAAAGTTTTCCATGTTAAAAATTTAATATTCTCCTATATGAATTACTTTGAATTTTCATATTTTCTCCTCATAATTTCATTTAAGTAAGAAAGATTATTGTGTTATGTTTTTTTTTGCTGTGTTAAAATCCTTTTTTTCTCTAATAACTAGTACCATAGTATGGTCTTTATTTATGCTATTTGATACCAACAACTGATATCAGAACTTTGGTTCTTCATTTATAGTGTTTTTCTTGATTGAAAGATGGGGCCTAATTATAATAGACTGATTAGCTTAAATGAAACAAATTATCACAAATAAAAAGAAAGATGAAATATTTATTGTTAGTGAAGAAGATATATCTACTATTATTTTTCACAAAAGCCCAAGTTTAAAAGTAATTAAGAATAAGAATTTTACCATGAGATGATTTGTGATTTAATTAGATAGTATGTAGTTACTAAATTTTTTAAATCACATATCAAATGATTTACATGTCAAGAATTTGTGGCATAAGTTTAAATCTTTATATGCATTAAATACATGTAATAATAAACTATTTTTGGTTAAGAAAGTTATAAATTTAAGGTAGAAGGAAGGTAGTTTTATTTTTGATTACTTGAATGAATTTAAAAGGTGTTTTAATCAATTATTTGGCATACGTGTAAGAACTAAAGATGAATTTTTAGGAATTTAGTTTCTAAATACTTTACCTGATTCTTAGGAGAATCTTTATATGACCTTGACCAGTTTTAATTTGATGTTATAATGGCCATGAATTATGTGAAATCTGCTATTTTGAATGAAGAAGAAAGAGGAAAAACTCAAGAAAGTTCTATTTCTCGTTATGAGATCTTAACGATTGAAAATAGGGGGAGAAGCAAGGAAAGACATTAGGGACAAAATAACAGGTACAAAAGTAAGGGTAAAAGTAAATTGAAGTTAAAGTATAAAAATTTTGAACATCAATAGCATATTATGAGTTTCTTTTAAGCTTAAAAAGGAGAATAAGGCCTATAAAGACAAGCAGGATAAGAAAGACCATGATAGTGATGATTGTGTTGCCATTAATACTGTAGAGAATCTTATGTTTTTCAGTGCTAAAGACACAATTAATGTTGCTTATGATGAGTCAAATTGGGTTGATAATAATGGTGCATAGTATCATGTGACATTAAGGAAGGGTTTCTTTACATCTTACACTTTAGGTGATCGAGGAGTTTTGAAGTAGGAAATGATGGTTTATCAAAGGTTATTAACATTAGGACTGTTATGTTAGAGACTAACATTGTCTCAAAGTTACTTTTTAAGAATGTTAGACATGCATATGTTTTCCATTTGAACCTAACTTCTATCAATATTTTTGATGATAATGGCTATTTCAGTACCTTTGGTGACTATCAATGTAAGATCACTAAAGGTTCTTTCATTGTGGCATGTGAAAAGACGTCTTCAGATTTGTACTAGACTAAAACTTTAGTTTCCATTGATGTTATTAATGTAGTTGAAAATGATAACTCTTCAGAGTTATGGAACAGAAGACTTAGTTAGATCAGTGAGAAGGGACTTGATACTTTAGCCAAGAAAAATCTACTATTTGATTGGAAAATTGTTAAATTTCAAAAGTGTGTCCACTGTATGGCTAGGAAATAAAATATGGTCTCTTTAAGAGTCATCCACCTTATAGGAAATTAGGATTGCTTGAGTTGCTACATTCAGATCTTTATGGTTTGATGAAGATAAGGACTTTCAATGGTGAATTTTATTTTATGAAATTTATATATGACTATTCAAGAAAACTTTAGGTTTATGTCCTAAAGTCAAAAGATTAAGTATTTGATGTCTTTAAGTAGTTTCAAGTTTCTATTAAGAGAGAATATAGAAAGAAACAAAAATGTATTCATACTGAAAACAGTGGTAAGTATTATGGATCATTTTATGAATACTACGTGCAAGTCCTATGGCACCCTAGAGGGGGGGTGAATTGGGTATTAAAAAACTTTTTACAAACTCAAAACTAGCAACCTAATTCAAGTGGAAAACTAAATGCAATCACTAAACCGCAATTCAACCTAATATGGAGTGTCAATGCCAATGTCAAAATAAATGCAATAAGAGAGTTAAGAGAAGGACACAAGGC
>JAOXYD010212884.1:0-20037 GCA_028565735.1 Pinacopodium congolense
AAACAATTAAACACTGATATAGGGGTCATAATTCAACAAATTAACCATAAAAATCATATCAATTTGACCCCTATCATTTATCATCGAGATTTTAAGGCAATATTTAATCCTCGAATCTAGGTAAATGGCATCCTAGCTAGGTTGTTAGCTTACGGGTCTGAATAACCTCTCAAACCCTCAGTCCCTTGAAAGTAGATGAATCTAACAAGCTCTAGAAACACACCTAACTCTATAACTTTGAATAAGCACCTTTAATTTTAATATCAAGGAAGCATTAGGTACTAAGGAATGACTAAATTAAGCCACCTACTCACAAGCTCAAAAGTTGTAACTTAAAAGTTTGGATTTTGAACCCTAGATTAGTTAGCTAAGTTTACCCACAAATCTAACTGGTCTATCGCTACTTGTCGGAATTGCTACGTACTATTACGTATCACACGCTTAAACCTAGCTTTTAAATTAGGAAATTATCTAAAGGGTGGTCAATCCTAGAAATAACATGTAATCCTTGATAGTGAACCTAATTTCCAATCCAACCTAATCTTTTAAGTATTAAATTCAATAAAACTTAATCACATTCTAACAAATACTTGCCCGTTTATTTGTAAAATATTTTCAAACCCTTAGAAATTAGGCAAATATCCTTAAAATAATTAAAATAGACATGAAATAAACAAAACCCATACTTAATTAAAGGAAACCAACACTAGAAAATTTGTAACTAGTAATGAGAACTAAGATTCAACATTTAATCTAACATAAACTCAATTTATCTATGCTAATAATTGAATAAGTAAATTTTAATTAACAAAACTCAAATTAACAAATAAAACAGAAATTCCAACACACCTAATATATGGTAAAACTGAAATTAAACACTTTGTAACCTAAGAACATGCATGATTTCAATTATAATGCAAAACTCAAACAAAAATACAACTTCCAATTCCTCAAAAAATTGCAAATAAAGTTGAAAAATATCCTAAACACTATTGGAAATCCAAATATAAGCAAAAACTCAACCTATGAACCTAAGAACATAAAGAAACTTCAAAAAATATTTGTTAAAAAATTAGAAAATATATGATGTCATCCTCTCCTTTGTTTCTACCGTTTAAAGTGGCTTCATACCCTTGCCAATTAGGGTAAGCTTATAGGGGAAAAGACTTATTTGCCCCTAGTTTTTTTGTTGTCAACTAGTAATATGACACTCTAGAGAGCAATACGATGATCTAGTGACCTACCGTAGAACTCCCAATCTTCGAAGTTATATGGTGGTCAGCTAACCTACCATATAGATCCACTTTTGCTCCAATTTCTTCTAAAACTTCATGCTTTAATCCAAAACTTATGTTAAGAGATCCAACCTAACATAATGTGAGTATTTTTAAACAGAAAATAGGGATGAATTCAATTGAAATGACTTACCTGAACTTAACAAAATTCATCCTTATCAGGATCCTATAAATCTAATCTAACAAACTTTGACTTAAGCTATGAATTGAAGTCAAGTTGTTCGGGCTTTTAACCCGATTTATGCATTTAAACGAAATAAATAGCTAAACTAAAATAAAATACTAACAAAGCAAGCATACAACACAAGAAAGATATCAAAAGGCAATAAAATTAGTCAAAACTTAAAATTAAACACTTAATGCACAAAAAGTTAGAAAATCGATACAAACAAGTACTAGAGTAATTTACAACAATTTATTCCTAGTATTCTAGTTTTCCTTCCCCTGCAATGATGCCAAAAACTTGTTCTTAGTTTATATGATTAAAATTTTATCACAATTTCAAAACTTGAATTTACAGCAACGTACAGGCATGTGCATCTATTGTACAATTAATATAGTGGACTAAGGCATTGGATATTGATCTTGAAAGGAAATAATTACAGGTACTACATTAATTATCTTATAATTATTAAGAAAAATTACCAAATTAGAAAAATTAGCTAAATATTAGTTTTTCAATGATTTAATTAAGTAATTAGGGCTTATTACAACTAATTTAAAGCATCTTCACAAATTCATGACAAGGCCACGGTTAAGATTATATCTTTTCTCTATTAATTATAATTTAAAGTTTAGTTATTCATCAAATTTAGGCAACATGCATGAAGATTAAGAAGTTTAATACAACGATCTCTTATCTTAACACTAAAATTCTCATAATTAATCAAGGTTTTTTCATACAATTATTAGATTATGTCATTTATTGATAAATCCATCAACCTCAATAGATTTCTCAGATCCTAAAATATCTATCACCCTTTTCTTTAGTGGCCAGCATAAAAATAGAGATTTTAATCCTTTAATAAATGAAAATCGGCCCATATAACTTGCACAAAATCTCAATTAAATTATTTACTAACCATTCCTAAACTATAAATAAAATCAGCCACATATATTAACCAAATTAAATAAAACATGCATCTTATACTGCATACTTATATTAATCTATAAATACAATGATATATAATGAATTTTGAGTTAAGAAAACAACAAAGTTAAGTTCTAAAATGGCTATATAGCTTTGATACATGATCTTAACTCCATCAAAACCCAAACTTGAAAATCAAACAACAAGAAAATCAAATAATATAAAAATATGTAATTTAAGCAATACACTTTGATTAATATTTAAAAAAAGAGTAAAATATAATTTGATCTGAGTTTAGAAAACACCAAAGATGATCTACAAACTGAGATATTGGTATAAACGACAAACTTCAACATTCAGCAACTTAAAAATAACTAAAACTCTCAATTACATGTGTTCAAAATAAAGAACACCAAGAAAACTAGGGAAACTTCAAAAGAGAATTTCAAACCTGTCTCTTGATCTTTAATGGCATGTCTTATACGTATTGTCCATCTGTAAAGGGTTAAGGACAACCTCCTTTCTCCTTACCAAACAAGCCATTCATTGCCAATCATGCTTCAGCTAAAATTATGGAGATTTGGTGGAAATTTTCTTATTCGATGCCTACAAAGGTGGTCAAACTTCAAAGCACAATAGCACCATTGATAGGCAGTGGAACTGTTATTGATAGATTATTGTTAAATTCTTCAATTTAGTTTACTGTTGGTTGTAAAACAAACTACTAGTTTTACTCTTAAAACCACAAGTATACGGGTTGTAACTTGTAGTACAGAACGGATATCGATCCCACAAGGATTCAGGTTAGTCACCACTTAACTTAGCTTTTACTTTGTTTAAGGACCAATTTTCGATATTAATAAATTTCAAAATAAATTAAATTAAATTAAACTAACAATAATAGGTAATTGAGACAAAGTGTAGGAATTTGATAACCAAAGCTTAAGATTAGAAGTCGTGTTATCCCTATTTTGCTTCCCTCTTTACTTAATGATCCAATTTTGTTCAACTCAAGACTTTCTAATGCTTAATTAACCTCTCTCAATGTGCAATTAACTGTCCCTAGCCAAATAGATTAGGTTTAATTATGCTATCTCTAGCTTACAAACTTTTCCTAACCATTCAACTAAATATTAAGCAATCTTATAGGTAATTTTCAACAAATATCCAATATCTCTTTTCAACTACTTGTAAAAAAACTTAATATGTATAGATCTATTGGAAGCCATCTCTCATTGCACTACCCAATACAAATACCCAACTCAACCTCTCAGTTTATTACAAGGATGTCCAACTTACTCTCTCGGTCTATTGCAAGGTTTAAGCTCAATACATATCACAAACATCAATTTATTGAATCAAAAAGCAAGAGTTCCACAAAATAGTTCAAGAACAACTCTTATAAAGTGTTTAACTACTCATAAAAATAATAAATCCATCAACAATCATGTTTCCCATACAAACAAGTAGTAAAGAGGGTGAAGAATAAACTAGATAAAGCCTTGAAGCTATTCTCTTCACTTTAAGAATGTTGGAAAATCTAGTGTTAATGTTTCTTGATAATTTCCAAGGTGATTGAGTTGCCCCCTTTGGGTAGCTACCAAAAACCTCTCCCTTGCCTCTTCTTAGATGTTGTCTAATGAATGTTGAAGGTTCCTAGGGTTTAGAACACTTATATATGTCAAAAGTAGAGTCCCAATACTTAAAATCTTGTGTTTGACTCATACAAGAGTCAACTCCACTATCACGATCGTGATAGGTCACCCTCGTGACACACTATTTGATAGCTTTTAGCATCCTTCACTTTTTTGACCATAACTTCTACTCTAGAGCTCCGATTGACTTGAAATTTGAATTGGAGACTCCTAACATCTTGAGCTTCCTCTCCACTAATTTTAATGACCATTTAATCTTTAAACATCTTCCTAATAAGCCATCCAAATCACTTGCAAAACATCCAAGTCTAAAATCCTGACACATGCAAAATCAACCAACAAAGTCCATCAAACTATCCCTCAAATAAGCTCAAAATTCACCTTTAAAAACTAGAAAAAATAAAGAAATACTTAAACACTTCAAAGATGATGAAAAGATGCAAAAGATGTAAAAGATGAAATAAACTAAAACTAAAACACACAAAGAAACACTCAAAACACCTAAAAATAACCTAGAACATAACTTAAAAGCATAATTATTAGTTACTGGAGATGTCAATGTGGGTTAGTTTAGGCCCACGTTGATGGTATGGAACATGATTATTTTGATTTCTTTTTGCACAATTCTTCAATTAGTAACATCCATCTGTAATTTAAACATTTTCAAAAAAATTAATTAAACATTTAAACACTAAAATAAGGGGAAAATTACCAAAAAAATCAATTGAAAACTGATTCAATTTGACCCCTAACATGAATCAGTAATCATCTTACATTGCAAAACACTTTATTTCCTGGTATTAAAAACAAGTAAAGAGGAATATCCTGTTTTCTTATGAACATGTTTCACATTGTTTAGCATTTGCACAATGAATTGTCTCTTCCTTAAATTTAAGAATTATTTTTCTTTCACTCATATTAATCAAAGAATTAGTAGTGGCTAAAAATGGTCTTCCTAAGATCAAAGAAATTTTAAATTCATCTTCAACATCTAAAAAAAAATCTACAAGGAAAACAAATTTATCAATGTTAACCAACACATTAGTAGTAACAACCCTAGGATGCCTAGTCAATCCATCAACCACTTAAATGGTCATCCTAGTTAGTTTTAATTCCCCTAAATTTAATCTCTAAAACATGTTATAAGACATCATATTCACAAAAGTTCTTGATTTAGCTAATATATCATTAAGAAATAAACCAACTATAGTGCAAGGGATAGATTCTTAAGCTTTAGTGGTAAGTTGCTTGGCATGAAATTTGGTTACTCCTCTTCAATTGAAACCATGGATGCATCCTTTATCTTCTCCATGTTACTTAGAGGGTTGTATTATAACTCTTCTACTTCAATTTGTTGTTCCCCTTCAAAAGCTTCTTCCAAATCGTTTTCTACATAATCCTCATTGGGCAGCTTATCTTCAATCAAATCCTCTCAACATAATCCCACTTGGAAACTCATCTTCATAATTCAAGGTAACTATATTCACATGCTCTCATGGATTTCCTTCTATACTACTTTGTATCCTACATTAAGTCCTCTCGTCAATCATCTTAGGAATCTATCTAAGTTGCTTCTCAAGGTTATGGAGTAAAGTCTCTTAATTCCTATGTGTTGTTTTGAAGCTTTCGAAGAGAGCATCTATTTTGGACATAAAAATTTTCACTCCCTTCTCAAAGATGGGCTTCTTCTCTTATTATTGCTAATATCTGAAATGTTGGGGTCTTGCATTACCTTCATTGTCTCATAAATAATTTGGATGATTTCTCTAACTCAGATTTACTACAAGGATTATTGTTTCTTTGATTGTATCTAAAGTAGTCAAATTCTTAGGATTTTATAAAAATGGTCCCAATTTAACAATCTTGGCTATGATGGCCTTCCTTATACCAATAATAAAGCATCACTAACACATTTACATTAGGAAATTTCTCTTTAAGATAAAGATAAATTCCTAGTCCAATGACCTATGTACCACACCCTTATCAAGTACCTCTAATAATTAGCTTGAAAAGAAAATTTATCAAGAGTCCCATATTAGCCAACCAAGCAAATTGTTCAATCAAGTGAGGAATAAAATGAGTCTTTGTGGATTTGAGAATTATTAGGATTAGTATAAAGAGTTAAAAGAGCATTTTCTTAGCAATTATTTCACCCAATCATTCATGTTAAGTTCTTGAATCCTTTGGTTTATATTAACAAAACAAGATATTTGATTTGTGAATTCTTCATGCTAGATTTTAATATTAGATTGTGCAAAGTAGTTACTCTTCACTATAAAGCAAGAATGTGTAAAGAGTTACTTTTCAGCCTATAGGAAGATTCATGATAGTGCCTAAATCATACATATTTTAGGCATTTTTTCATGTTGATAACCAAAGGGTAATTTCATATGTTTTATATACATTAAGATTTAATTCTTGAATAAGATGTTGCTTATGTTATTTTTGATGAATATCCATATTTTTATAGGACTTTGGATGGCTATTGGATCTATTTCTTGGAGTTAGAAGAGTTGTAGAATCAATTTGAGGTGCAAGAGCATCAAGTTATGGAATTCCAATTCAAATGTCAAGGCCATAAGTCGAACAATATAATGCATGACGAAAAGATTAAAATAAGTAAGAGATAAAAAGGCTCGTGGTAAAACTTATGGTTGTAAACTGGAATAAAAGAATTAAACAAAAAGATGCATGGTCTGGCTAATGGCTATAAGCCAAGTTGTGTCTTAGTCGGGCTAGCCTCTTATTTAGACAATTTTTTTCCTTTTTATTAAAGAGTATTTGTTCTCTAAACACCCATAATTGCAACCAAAGTAAAGAGCTTAATTAAAATCCATCTAAAGAAGATTTTAAGCAAAACTAAACGATAGAATTGGATCATAACATCAAGAAAAGTAAAGATCACAGAGATTTCCAAAAAGAATCATAAAAGAATCAAGAGATTCAAGAACCAGGACCATGAGTTTTTTATCAATACTATTTTATTGATTGTCATTGTTGTTTTTTTTTATGTTTAGGAACTAATTTTTTTGCATGATCTAGATTATCATAAATCATAAGATGTAGTGTTTTACATTGTTATTTTGATTTAATGTTGAATTTCTAGATTTTGTCGTAAATTGACCTATTGGATTAATGAAATTGATTATTGATTGCTATATGAACATAAGGGTCAATGTCAATTATTTTATTTCATATATTTAGATTGAGGGACTAGATATATGAATAGATCAATTAATGGGCAAGGAATCTTGCAAGAAGACCTATAGATAGGCTTGTACGAGATTTCCAAATTAGGTGTGAACTTAATTAACACAAGTTCCATAGAAAATGTTAATGCATTAAATTTATATTATGAGATAAGGAGAACTCTCACTTAATTTATCAAGATGAATAGGAGAGAGAGTATAGTTCAATTGAGGGAACCTATGGTCTAATCAAATCTAGATGATTCATTCAATCAAGGTTGAGTGATAAGCACGAACTTGTCTTAAGGGAATAAACCATCTAGGTCATAACTTCTTAATTGTTTGTTAAATCATGTTATTTAGCTTAATTTCATTAATTAATCAATCAATCAACCATTTGGCCAAGCTAGATAGTAAGGATAAGGAGATCACTAATAGTTTATCAATTCTCATTGGATCAACAATCCAGAATTAGTCGAATTACACTATAATTTTATAGGTGAACTCACCTAATTATGGTCATAGTATTGATGTTTTCCTATTGGATTTATTTTATTTAAAACTTAGGTAGTGCAGACCATGCATCAAGATTTTTAGCACCATTGCTAGGGACTATGTCAATTATTAGTATTTTCTACTCTTTGTTAGATTAAATATCTTTGAATTTTTTTAATTTTCCATATTTTTATTGTTCTGACATTTTTTTTAAAACCTTTTCTCCTTATGATCTTTGATTGGTTCATTTATTATAAACATTTTACAGACGTATTTGAGCCTGATCTTGAAGTTGAGAGAACATTTTATAGAACTTTGAGGGAGAATAAGTCTACTAGATATGAAAAGTTTTTTTATTAATTGTGAAAAGCTTAAGGTTCGAGATATACTATTATAAGGAGATATAGATAGAGAATTAGGAAGGAGAGCTTAATTAACTAGAGGGGATTTTTTGTGACCCTCTCTAAAGGAACTGAATCTAGCATCCATAGGTTGGGGGATGACATAGTGAGCTTTGAGATCAAACCCCAAATGATTCAAATGTACCAGAATTATGTATAATTGGATGGGTTTCTAGATGAAGATTTGAATGCTTATATAGCCAATTTTTTAGAGATCTATGATACATTCAAGTCGAACGGAAGTTTAAAAGAGGTGGTCTGGCTGAGGCTGTTTCCATTCACCTTGAGAAGTAAAGTCAAGAAATTACTCAAATCCAATTCTCCCAGTTTCATCACCTCTTGAAATTAGCTTGTAAAACAGTTTTTGACAAGGTACTTCCATCCTTCCCACCTTTCTAAATTTCCCTAACAATATTATTTCTTCTTAATAGTGGGTGTAGGAGAACTTGTATCAAGCTTGAGCAAGACAAAAGAATATTTTAATGAAGTGCCCCTACCAAGGCCTTGATTTGGAAATGTCGATGCAAAATTTTCATGGTGGTTTGAGCTTTACTGCAAAACAATTCATTAATGCATCCTCCAATGGTACTACTAACTTCAAAACACCAAAACAACTCCAAAAGCTTATAAAGAATATCGAAATGAATACTTACCAATAGGCCAATGCATGTTGGAAGCTCAAGGCTAGTAGAGGAGTTCATAACATTGATTCAATATCATAACTGAAGGAAAAGATTAATACACTTACTAGAAAATTAGATAATATGATAGTTGCATCCACATTTGTTTTAATGATGTGTTATGATTTTTGTGGAGGAGGGCATCTGAAACATGAGAACCAATTCCTATGAGATGTAGTCAAATGAAGCAAGTTGATTATATTGAAAATTGATAAAATAACCCTTAACAATACTTATAACTATTGGTGGCATAATCATTCTAATTTTTCATGATTAAAACAAAACTAGCAATGACAAAGCCACCCGTCAAGCTTCCAACAACAGCAATAACATCCTAGATAGTCAAGTCTAGAAGAGTTCCCTTCCAAGTTTATCACAATTTCAGATGCCATGTTTCATAATATTTGATCATTGATAAAAATTTGGAAAATCAAGTAGGGTAACTTTCCAAATTTGTATTGGAGAGATCATTAGGTACTTTGCTAGGTAACACAAAGAGAAATCCAAAGTAGTAAGAAATTGAATACTAAAACTCCTCTTTTTGAATCTTTTATGAAGGAATCGAACTAAGCCAAGTTTATACATGATGTACTCTTGACTAAGAAGGTAAAGGGGTCTTCAAAGATGATGATGATGAACGGGTGTCCAGCTATGGTCATTGCTAAATTACCACAAAAGTTAAAAATCATGGGAGCTTATTAATCCCTTGCACGATTGGTAGTTAACATTTAAACGATACATTAGCTGACTTAGGGGCTAGTATAAATCTCATGTCAAGCTAAATGTTTCATGAATTTGGACTAAAAATCATGAAGCCTACTTAGATGAGCATATGATTGGTGGAGAGATCTGTTAAATATCCTAGGTGTGTAGTTGAGGATGTATTGGTAAAAGTAAAAAAGTTTATATTTCCTATTTTTTCGATATTTTAAATGTGAAGGATGATGATGACATAAATTTGATTTTAGTTCTGACTTTTCTATCTAGCATATAAGGGTTCATTGAAATTTTGGAAAAGAAACTGACCCTAGGAATCAAAGATGAATTTATTACCTTTTCTAATTCTAGAATAATTAAGTCATCTTTGATTGACAAACAAAATTATTCTTCTATTGATAATTCTATTAATGGAACTCTAAGTTCTTTTCATGAGAAAAAAAACATGAATCTTCAAAGTTCAATTTTAAGATGATACTAGGTCCACTCTTAATGTGAAAGAGCTTGATGAAGGAATAAAGAAGATAAAAAGGATGCAAAGAGCTTCAAGGAAGGAAAAAAACAAGAAGAGAAGAAGAGTCAAAGTAAGAAAATTGATAGAGGATGAGTAAGAAGAGGTCATCAAGCTTATGACATTAAATAAACACTTGTTGGGAGAAAATACTAAGAAGAGATGATCAAGCTTATGACACTAAACAAACGCTTGTTGGGAGAAATTCCAATGATTATTTCGTCAATTTTGTTTTTAACTCAATTGTTAGAGTTTGTTGTATATAAGTCACATTCTTACATTTTTTATTTCATTTCATTTGCATGTGCTTTTCAGTTAGGTTTATTTTTTAGTTTCACATCATTCTTAGGTGCTAAAGTGATACAAATTTGATTAATATTGTTTGAGGTTGTGTTAGGAAGGCTTTGAAACACACTTAGAAAGAAAATTACATGATTTGAGCACTATTGGATTGTATTTCACAGCCTCGGCCACAACCATGCCCAGGCCATGATTTTTCAACAAAATATTCACGAACTAAATCACAGTCATGACCTAAGTTTTTGAAAAATCATGGCTTGGTTCATGGTTGTGGCCGAGGCTAACATAAACTGGATCACAGTTGTGACCTAATTTGTGAGGAGGTTAATTTTTAGGGAGTAAAACTCCTAACTTGACTCTTCCTTCATCTTTTCCCTTCTCTCTTAGTTCTGTCTCAATTTTGTCATCTCCCATAACTTTTCCAAAACCAAATCACCCTTATAACCATATTTTTGTGCATCCTTTACAAATTTGTGATCGAATTAATTAGGTATGAGCTTCTTATTTGTATTGAACAGTTGGAATTGATTATTTTGCTTCATTTTTAGGCCTTCACATGAATAAGATGTTCTTCAGTTAAATGGTGTGATTTTCATCATTCTTGAAGTTAATTATTCACCTATGATGTCCTATTATGTGAAATACCACCTACTGTTCCATTACCCATTCACATATGAGTTGATTTATATGATTTTTCATGTGAGTTTGTATGCGATGAGAAAGTTGCAAGCACTGTTTTTATAAAATTGTTGTTTAGAAATATTGGGTTTTAATTATGATATGTTGATGCTTAAGGAACTCAGTAAACCACTTATAATGACATCAATAGAATATTGTATTGAGTGAAAATTGAACGAATGTTACGGTTTATAGTGATTAAATAGTTAAGTTGAATGTACATTATGCTTGAGTTTGTTAAGGGTGAAATGTTCTTTTAATTTGGATTTTCATGTTCTTAGATACCTAAAGGAATCTATACATTGTACGATTCATGAGCATCTTTCCCATCTTCCATGGAGTCCTAAAGATAGACTTACATAAGATGTACAGGCTAAGTGTGAGCTTAGCCAAAATAATAAGCTCCATAAAGCGAGGTACTGCATTCATTTAATAGATTGAGAAAAAGAGAACTTTCACCTAATTTATTTACTTAAATAGGATCGCACAACTCAAGAGAGAGTATAGTTTACATCAGGTAACCTATGGCCTAATGAATCTAGAAATTAAGTTAAATCAAGATAAACAATGAATATGTACATATCTTAGGTGGATTAATCACTTGAATCCTAGCTTCCTTATTAAATGATATCCTTTGTGAGTTTGTTTATGCAATTTAATTTTAATTGTTCATTAAATTATTATCATCAATCCAATCAATCTATTTTTGTAATTTTTTAGGTTAGATAATCCAGATAGGCACTCAATGATAATAATAGCTCCCATGGATTTGAGGCCTGGACTCATATTAGCTTTACTACCGAGCGATAAGTGCAATTGCCTTTAACATGTTGATATTTTTCAATTGTGATTTTTTGTTATTTTTATTTAAAACTTAGGCACTTACATTCATCACACTGTCGAGTTTTTAGCATTGTTACTTGGAACTATGACATTATTAGTGTTTTCTATTCTTTGTTAAACTAGCCATTTATCTTCTTTTCCTTATTTTTCTTTTTATGATTGATTATGAAAACATTAAAAAAATTATTAATCTTATGTGCTAGGTTTTCAGGTTTAGGTAGACAATGTAATAGTTTGGAAAAATAATCAATGGTTAGACTACCACTGGCAGGATGAAGAAGAAGTCTTGGTCAATAGGTAAAGGATAGATAAAAATGGTTTATAATAACCATGGGAACAACACTTGCAATTCACCAATGGCTAATTCGATGTACTTTAAGAGACCTCCATTGGATTATAATCAATAGCAAAATGATGAATTGAGGTTGAGCGGGTTATTAATGAAAGCTATGTCTACATTACAAGCTTGATTTGAATGTGTAGAAACCTCTGTCTAAAACGTTAGAACATAAGTTGAGCAACTTGTTTAAAAAAAAAAAGAAGAATTGACATTGAGAGGGTTGTTAATCAAGGTTATATCTATAATAGAAGCCCAATTTGAGGGTATTGAGGCTTCCCTACACAACTTGGAAAGACAAGTAAGGAAATTACCTAAACTAATTATAGTACAATAACGATCAATTATGCCTAGCTTTACTAAAGTGGAGCCAAGGGAGTAAGATGAGGATGACTTTACAACAAATTAAAGGTAGATAATAGCTGACATGGATGATGATATCAATCTTTATGGAAGAACCTTTGTGCTTTGACTTTATTGGTATCAAAAAAATTTATTGCAAGCAAGAGATTATACTTCAAGATATGTTTCTAAGGTATGTAACATCATCTAAAAGGGGTTGAGGGAGACAGCACAAGGTAAGGGTTGATTTCCTACTTGTTTAGTGTGTGGTTTTGCATGTTTAAGATAAAAATGATGTGTGTTTAGGACTTAGTTTGATATTCTTTTGATGTTAGGACTTAGTTTGATATTCTTTTGATATTATTGCTTTTGTTTATGTTTTCTAAGTGTTTAGTTATGTTTTTAGGCAAGAAATTTATCTCAATTGTGTAGGTGCTTGATAAAGTTCCATATGGAGTTGACTGAGGAAGCAACGAGGGAGAAAACATGAAGAATTCAAGAACTACAGGTCACTATCATGACTCATCATGATGAAGACTTTTGAAGAGGAGCAAGTTATGATTGTGACTTACTCTAGATGTAGCATACATTGATTTCTTGGGTTTTGTGTTGAGGTAGAAGCGTTTTTGGCAATTTTAAGGGTTAGAAGCCCTAGGATTTGCCACCAATCATTAAAGGACTAACCCTAGAATGAAAAACACCATGTTTTGGTGGATTACAAGAGGGGAAGTCAATCATATCCAGCAAGAAATTTAAGAGTTCATAAACTTTCTAGATGTTCCAACCTTTGGAGTAAAGAAAAAGATTCACTTTGTTTCTTGTTTATCTTCTTTTCTATCCTTTGTATGGAAAACATGTTTTTCAGGGGATTCATGGATATCATGAGAGGCTAAACCTTTTTTTTTTTTTCAGAATTCCTTTTAAAACTATTTTGTGTCGATCTTACTTATTGATTTAATCAATGAATGTTTGAGGTTTATTATGTTAATACCTTACAATAGATTGAGAGAATGAGCTAGGTATTTTGTATTGGGTTGTCCAATAAGAGTTGGAACATAATAGATTTATAAATATCATGTTTTCAAGTAGCTAAAGAGATATTCACTATTTGATTAATTACCTATAGGATTGCATCACATCTAGTTACTCGTTTAGGAGAATTTTTTTAGATTAAGAGATTGCAAGACTAACCCTATCTTATTCACTTAGGGAAACTGGGTTACTCCTTGTGAGAGGGTGACTAAAACATTATTAAATCATAAAGGCAAGAGGGAAAAAATAGGGATAAAAGTGATTCTTAGTTTTTAATCTTGATTTCAAAAGTTCCTTTACTTTTGATTATCATTGTTAGTTTGTTTAATTTTTAGTTTATTTTCAGTTATTTCCATTTGATTTTGTGCCTTAAACAAATTACAAGTTAGATTTTTAGGTGACTAAACCTAATCCTTGTGGGACGATACTAGTTATACTATGATTTTAAGACCTGTACATTTGTGATATAACTTAAAATAAATTAGTGATTAATAAGGTTTTGGCACCATTGTTGGAGATTTATAGTTTTGGCATCTTGTTCAGTTTGAGTGCTTTTGATTTATGGATTTTGATACTTTGTCTTATATATTTACAGGTGCATGAACACAAGGAGCACAAGAAGGTCAAGAAAACTATTTGAAAAATATTTTTTAGACACAAAAGAGAGAGTTAAGAAGAGCAAAGCCCCAAGAAACCATTCAAAAAACAATCAGAAAAGAAGGAGAGCAAAGGGGGGAACAAAGAACCTTTATAGACTTCATGAGCCCACACTTCAATGAAAATCAGCAAGGGATCAATTTGGATCTACTCAACATGCTTTAAACTAGTGTTCAATTCTATAGGTTAGTGTTGATGGGTAATTTATATTGGTTTTAGATGCATAATTTGCTATAATTTTTCCTATTTAATGTATGAATTGCACCAATTTGAAGTTATTTGTGTTAATTTCATGAACATAATGAGTTTAGTGCAAAGTATAGGAGTTTTGGATGAATTTAGAGAAAATTAAGGCATGAAGGACTACTTTCCAACATCCATTAATGACGATCTGCAGTTCCATCAACGACACTATTAAAGGATGAACAACTCGCTGTTATAGGTCGATTCTAGCTCCATCAACTAATGTCTTCTAGGATGCCATTGCGCAACTCTAACCCATCCTTATTTAATCTTTACACAAATTTTCATTTATTTTGAAACCAAATCATAACCAAGCAAAGCCATTTCACTCCAGAAACCCTAGGAACCATCCAACAAGTATAAAAGGAACTTGAAAATGCAGAAAGAAAGAAGGGAGGCATATTGGAAGAGAATCACCTTAGGGTCAGATAACTTACATTTTTCACTTTCTAGTTAGATTTTAGTGTAGATTTTCATTTCTTTTGTTTAATCTTGGCATTGTGCTACTGGATCGGAACTTTAAGAGCCTGTAGGTGGATTTAAGAGTGGAGTTTCAACAAATTTAGACCAAATTTTGGTTGTAATTCTTCCTCTTTTATCTTATTTGTATAAGCACTTGGTTTTATCAACAGATATGTTTTTTTTATGTTATATTCTTGATTCTATTATTGAACATGTGTGCTTAATTTTCTTAGTTAAGGTGAAGATTAAATGGGTTTTATATGATTGGAAGAATTTTGCCTAATTAAAATGCTTAATTTGATTTGGCTTAAGTGGCCATCTTAGCTAAATCCTTAGATGATTAGGTAACACAATTGAAGTTAGGTGTAGACCAAGCCATAAAGTCTTTTGTGAGGGTTCTTAAGATTAACGAACTTAATCGTAGGTGTCTTGTGATTAATTCCTTTTATTCCAATTTGTTTGTTAGACCAAAATAGATTAATTGAGTTTAAAAGAGAAAAGGTGTTTCCATGACCATTGGTTAAGTCTTGTTTTCGTGACATATGCCTTAAATCTATCTAATAAATTGTCTCTTTTTTGCTTAACCCTTTGAAATCCAAGCCCTAGCTAATTTATCTCCTGTTAGACTCTTAATCCTTTAACCTCTATTTAGATTAAGATTAACTTCCCCTAAGTTACACAAAAGTTGCAAGACTTTATAAAAATATGTAAAAGCTTAAAAATCCCCCTAAATTCATGCATACAATAAACAAAAATATTTAATATCACATACCTCTCCCCCTTCTTAGAATCAACATAAAAGACCATAGGAAATGTCCATCAATCATACCAATTTCTTGTCTAATTGAGTAAAAACGATCTTCGCATAGTGATTTAGTAAAAATATAAGCTAATTGATGCAATTTATCAACAAACTCAAGTTCAATATCTTTATTTTGTGCATGATCTCGAATAAAATGATATCGAATTCCTATATTCTTAGTCCTAGATTGATGTATGGATTTTTAGGAAAATAAATCGTACTTGTATTATCATACCAAATAGGAATTCTATCAAGATGCAAACCATAATCTCTAAGTTTTTGGCTAAGCTACAATACTTGAGTGTAAAAACTACCGACAGCTACATATTCAATTTATGCTATCGACAATGCAACAAAATTTTGTTTTCTACAAAACCATGAAACTAATGCATTTCCTAGAAAATGGCATGCATCGGATGTACTTTTTCTATCTAACAAGCTACTCGCATAATCGACATCAAAATATCCAATCAAGTCCAAAATTGTATTTCTAGGATACTGTAGTCCTAAATTTAATGTACCACACAAATATCGCAAAATATGTTTAAGGCTAACAAATAAGATCCCATAGGAGAAGAATGAAAATGTGCACATAAACAAACACTAAACATAATATCTAAACTGCTAGCAGTTAAATACAATAACTTCCAATCATACCTCAAAAGAGTTTTTCATATACCTCTTTCCCATCTTCATCTTTGTTCAACTTGGTAGACGTGCTCATGGGACTGCCTAAAGGCTTTTTTTGATCCATGCCAAACCGTTTTAGAGGCTATCAAGTATACTTGATTTATGAAGATACCATCCTTCATTTGCTTGATTTGAAGTCTGAGGAAGAAATTCAATTCTCCCATCATGCTCATTCCGAACTCCCTACTCATACACCTAGCAAAATCCTCACACAAGCGTTCATTAGCAGCACCAAAAATATTATCATCAACATATATTTGAACAATTAATAAATCACTTTGATCTTTCTTAATAATTAAGGTGATGTCTACTTTCCCTTTTTCAAAGACATTGTCAAGTAAAAATGTACTTAATCTATCATATCAAGCTCTAGGTGTTTGTTTTTAACCATACAGTTCTTTAAAAAGTTTGAAAACATGTTCGAATGCATCATGACGTTCAAAACTGGGGGGTTGTTCAACATACACCTCTTATTGAATTAATCTATTTAAAATTGTACTTTTGACATCCATTTGAAACAATTTAAAACCCATGTGAGATTCCAATGCAAGAAGTAGTCTAATAGCTTCTAATTTAGCTACGAGAAGAAATGTCTTACCATAATCTATTCCTTCTTCTTGATTATACCCTTTAACTACTAATCTTCTTTTGTTTCTAACAATGATATCTTGTTCATCTAGTTTGTTCTTAAAATCCCATTTAGTACCTATTATAGCATGATCTACAGGTCTAGGTACTAAGGTCCAAACTTTATTTCATTCAAATTGTTCCAATTCCTCCAATTCTCATCATCTAAAGCCTCTTCTATTGTTTTATGATCAATCTTTGAAATGAAAGAAATATAAGATAAATTAAGTTGTGATCTAGTGGTTACCCCTTGGTGAACATCACCTATAATTTGATCAGTAGGATGATCCTTTTTGTATCTCCAATCCCTTCGTAGCTCTTCAGTTCCTCCTTCTCTACTTGGTTCAACAATTTGTGATGTTTGACTATTGTCTTCATGTGAAAGATGTTCTAATCCCATGGATACATTTGCATCATCAATCTTAAGTAATTTCTTTCCTATGAAAGGGTTAGTTTCCTCGAAAACAACATGTATAGACTCTTTAACAACATGAGAGTTGTTATTATAAACTCTATATGCTTTACTTGATAAAGAGTATCCTAAGAAAATTCCTTCATTTCTTTTAGAATCGAATTTTCCTAAACTATCTTTAGTATTCAAAATGTAACATTTTCAACCAAAAACTTCTAAATGACTAATTCTTAGTTTCTTTCCGTTTAAAAGTTATATCTAACTTATGTCTAATGTTTACCATATTTATGACATGACAGGCATATGCAATTGCTTTGGTTCAAAAATATTTTGACAAATCATATTCATTGATCATAGTTCGTAACATTTCTTGTAAAGATCTATTTTTCCTTTCTACTACACCATTTTGTTGAGGTGTCTTAGGTGCAAAAACATTATGTGCAATGCCATGATCATCATAAAAGCATTCAAACATATCATTTTCAAATTCTCTACCATGATCACTTCTAATGGATGCAATAGATAAGGAATTTTCATTTTAAATTTTCTTTGCAAAAATAACAAAAGATTTAAAACATTCATCTTTCGAAATTAAGAATAAGACCCAAGTAAAACTACTGACATCATCAATAATAACAAATGCATATGATTTTCCTCCCAACTAGCTACTCTAGTAGGACCAAATAAATGCATATTAAGTAATTCAAGGGGTTTAGAAGATATTACCAATTTCTTGCTTTGAAAGGAACTTCTTACTTGTTTTCCCATTTGACATGCTCCACGAATTTTTTCTTTTTCGTAATTTATAGTTGGAAGTCCTCTAACAAGTTATTTCAAATTGAGTTTTGCCAGAAGATCCATACTTCCATGTCCAAGATGTCAATGCCAAGTCTAAGCATATTCACTCAAGGAAATTAAACACTTGTCTTCAAGATTAGTAACACAGTATAGATCAATATTATAAATATTTCCTTCCCATTTTCATAAGAACAAGATATTATTATTATCTATATTAAAGACAACACATTCATCTCCTATGAAACTAAATTTGTAGTTCTTATCACATAATTGACTTACACTTAATAAGTTATGTTTCAAACCTTCAACAAGTAAAACATTATCAATTAGAGGACAGTTATCTTTACCTACTTTTCTAATGCCAATTACCTTACCCTTGGCATTGTCTTCAAACGTAACGAATCCTCCATCTTTGTTCTTGAAAAGTGATCAATTGTAAGGGATCCCCAGTCATATGTCGGGAACAACCACTATCTACATACCATTTATTTCGTCTCTTTTCGTACAAGACAAATGAAAATAATTTTAGGTGCCCATCTTATCTAAGGTCCTTAGATGTTATTATACCTAACTCATACCTTTTAAACTATAAATTTGGATAAAAGTTACATAGGTAGAAATTACAAAGAAAGTTAATTGCAACTTTAAAAATATGGCCAAAAATTTAACACATTTAGTTAAAACGGGACTACAAATAAAATCTCAAGACAATTAATGAATTATGAGTGAAAATGAAGTTTTTGACCTATCGATCGACCAGACCACCTGCATCGATCGATTAAACACTTAAGCTTTGACTATCAGTCAACCGGAGCTATCCATCGTTCAACCGAACTACATTTGGTCGAGTGATGTCAATCATTTGGTTGATCGAACCTCTAGGGATGGTAATGATAAAAGCATTCAAATAGTAAACTATAAACCATAAACAATTGAAAAACAAGAAAAACAAAATAACAACTATCTAGTTTTCGGGATCCATATGGTTTTTGTTTTGTGAAATTTGTAGTTTTTGTTTAGATAGTCATAACAAAAATAAGAAACATATCCATGATAGCCATAATATGTGCAAAATAATGGAGTGTAAGTCCTATATGCATTTCTATAGTCATTTTTATATCTAAGGTCATTATAAAATTTTGTTGAATATTTTGCCCAGGGTGCATGAAGGTCCTTCTTTCATTACATCACTATTGGGAGAACTTTCTAGGTCTTCATGTGTATTTGAATGTATGATGCTTAGGTTGCAGTCTACTAGGTGCATTCTAAACATTTCTAGGAGTATATTCATCTTCTAAGTTCTTTTCCTTCACAAAATCAGTCTTACTAGTAGATGCCCTTTTTTCATTACTATACCTAATTGAGGTTAGCCACATATAAAATTAGCTCAAATTAATTTATCTTTCAATGCACAATTTAACAATTAATTTGAGACCAAATTTTCGACAAGCGTACTAGTTGAATCAAGTAATAAAGTGGAATATATTTAAGACTCTGAGTATCGATCCTAAGAAGAAGTTTATATGATGTAAGTACTAGGTCAATCGGATAACAATTATCTAGAGTACACTCAACTTTATGATTTTATAAAATAAATAACTAAAAGCTAATCTAAAAAGTCTAGAAAATTTTCAATCAATTGTAAAAGAGCTACATATTGCTTTTCCTAAATGATTTAGTTTAAGCTTTGGTGGTAGATGATTTAATTGATAGCTCAGTGTTGCTTAATCTATGGTCTTCTCTAAATCAAGGCAGCACTATGTTTAAGACACTAACTTATCT
>JAOXYD010212900.1:0-20035 GCA_028565735.1 Pinacopodium congolense
GTTCGGCTTTGATTTTTGGATTTGGTTTTCAGATTTTCTAAACACAAATATCAATAAAGAACATCACAGAAATCAAGATAGACAACACAAAAATCTATAAAAAATACTCTAATACAACACAGAAATCAAGACAGACAACACAAAAAACTATAAAAATACACAAAACCCAATACAAAAATATAACATCCACTTCCAAAAACCACAACCAAAAGCTTTATCAAACAGCCCCTTAGCTTATAAGTCATGTTGAACTAGATGATTGAGTGATTTGCTTGAGGACAAGCAACAGCTAAGTGTGGGGGAGTTGATAGGGTTGGAATTTATCATCTTTTCATATCAATTTAGGGCATATTAATGTTTAATTTCTCTAACTTGATATTAAAGTGTCTAAACATCATTTATATTCATATATATGTAGATAGGAATCCAAAACATCAAGAAAATATGAGAAAAGGCAAAAAAAGTAAAAAATTAGGAGTAAAATGGAACCCTACTCAACCAGCCATTTTACTCTTCACCCCATCGATCTACCCCGGAAGCTAGTGAGTAAAATGATGGTGTTCTTAAGGAGCCGTATACCTCCAGTTCAGCGCTGTTTAAGTGCGTAGTCACACATTTTCTAGCTATAAATTGCTCTAACTTGTGCTGCATCTTGCCCAACTTATGTACACTTGCTCCTAACATATAAATGAAGGTTTAGGAATCAAATTTGCAGCAGCTAACATCGAAATTTAGAGAGATTTCAGATTAAATCTCTTATTTTTCTCTTTTCTCTTCTTAGGTTAGGTTTTCTTTTCTTTTTCATTTCTAGATCTTGTATATTGTAATTCCAGGTTGTTTTGAGGATTAAAAGGAGTTCATATACATTTTGGGAAGTTGTCTAACACCTTTTTCCATCATTTGGTGCTTTTCAAATGCTAATTAATTGGTTTTGTATTCCTTTGTTCATATATATGCAAGAACACATTTCCCCTTATTTCAATATGAATTTCTTAAATGTTTATAATGTTTGAAGCTTAATTCTAGCTTAGGACAGGTTCTTGAATGTCTTGAGTGCATGATTAATACATAATTAGGTGATAATCTCTGTTTATAAGAGGTTTTAATGCTTATTTCGAGTTGGCCAATTAGAATATGATCAAATATGGTTTAGGATCCGACAATCTCTACCTAAATCATTGGAAAAATCTATAATCAACATGGTTTAATCCTTGGATCCAAGAAATCTAGACTGGTTATCATGAGGGCACTAATCTTAAATGGAATTTAGGATTAGAACTTCTTGAACTTTATGCCTAATGCCTATTAATTGATGAAGTAACTAAAGATAAATTTAGGATGGTTAGAGAAAAGACAAAGACGTAACCATAGCTATGTTTTGAGTTAGTGAAGGCCCTAGATTAGAGATTCCAATTCACTTCATAAGTCACTTGAGACATTTATGCCTAATCTTGAGCAAGTTAATCAGTTGGTAATCCTTAGACAATTTATAATTCAATTACAAAGATGGAAATTTTTTAGGTGTTTTTAGTTTATCTTGTATTTATCTAATCCTTTAGATTTAAGCCCTTGGTTTCCTTAGATAATTATGATCCAATTGCCTTAGTAGTCACCAATACACATTTTCTCTGTGGGTTCGACATTTAGAGTCTTAAAAATGCTCCACTTTATTACTTGCGACCGGTACAGTGTCGATAAGTTGATTTGGTATTTAATTTGAATTGAAGGTTAATTAATTAATTAATTTGAGCTTAAAAAGTGATACCAAATAAACGCAATAATGTCAAAAGTTTAAATTAATGTTAATAGAGAAAAGAAAAGGTCTTAATCATAGTTTTGTCTAGAAATTATGAAGGAACTTTAAATCAATCTTTAAATTTATTAGAAGCTCAATTAAATCATTATTCACCAAAACTTTATCTATTTTTTACTTGTTAATTTTTGGCAATTTTTGAAAGTAAGTTTTAAGTCATTTTTCAAGTGTTTGAGCCAAGTCAAGTTAGTTTAACATTTTTCATCTTTTTATTCAATTAATTGGAGTTTCTTAAACAATTGTAATCTAATTAACCTAGTAATTGTAATCTACACTGTGGATTGACATTTAGGGTCTTAAATATACTCCATTATATTACTTATTCGATAAGCACACTTTCCTTTCACGTTGGTTAAATTAATGTAAAAATCGTTTAAATTTCTAAGCCATCTAGCCAACACAATACGTTGCTTAAACCACTTTCCTTTCCCAACAAGTGATGTTAGAGTGTTAGATATAAGGTTGTGCTGTCTTATTTGATTGTTTTTCTTGATTAAATGATAAAGCCTAGCTATATTAAATTGATCACTTTAAATAGTACAAATTATCACAATGAAAAGGAAAAATGAAAGACTTACTATTTGTGAAGAAGATGCATCTATTAATAATTACCACTAAAAAACTTGAGTCCAAAAGTGATGAAGATTGGCAATTCAAGCAAGAGTTGGTTTGTGGATTTATCAAATAGTGAGTGGATGACAATGTTTTGAATCACTTGAATGAGTTTCAAAGGTGCTTTTATCAATGATTTAGCATGGGTGTGAAATTTAAGGACTTTAGTTGTTGAATACTTTTTCTGATTCTTAGGAGAATCGTCGTGTGACCTTGATTAATTCTACTTGCTTGATTCTTAGGATAATTGTCGTGTGACCTTGATTAATTCAACTCTTAGTAGTATAGTAACCATGGATTATCTTAAATTTACTATCTTGAATGAAATAGTTAGACCAAAGACTCAAAAGGGTTCCACTTCTCATTCTGAGGTTTTGATTATTAAAAATCAGGACAGAAGTAAGGAAACAAGCCAAGGGCAAAATAATAGAGGCAAGATAAAGGATAGAAGCATATCAAAGTCAAAGTACAAAGATCTTAAGTGTTATCAAGATTAAAACTTCAATTTTTTATGCTATTTATACCGGACTAGAGCTTCAATTTTTTATGCTATTAATATAGATGAGAGTGACATCTCTTTAGAATTATGGTATAGAAAACTTAGCTACATCAGTAAAAATGGACTTGATTGTTTAGCTAAGAAGAATCTATTTTTTGATTTGAAAGGAGTTAGATTGCAAAGGTCTGTTCACTACTTGGTTAGATAAAAAAGAAAAAGAAAATTAGGATTTCCTTCTAAAACCATCCTCCTCGTAGGAAATTAGAGTTGCTAGAGTTGGGGCATTCAAGTCTCTGCGGTCTGATGAAGATAAAGACTTTTAATGGTAAACTTTACTTTCTGACTTTTATTGATGACTATTCAAGAAAACTTTAGGTTTATATCTTGAAGTCAAAAGATTATGGATATGGTGACTTTTAAGTAATTTCAAACTTCTGTTGAGAGAGAATTTGGAAAGAAACTAAATTGAATTTGTACTGACAATGGTGGTGAGTATTTTGGACCTTCTAATGAGTGCTACAGATAGTATAGTATTAGACATTAGAAGATGCCTCTCAAGACTTCTTAGTTAAATGGCCTAGAAGAAACAATAAACAAGACCTTGGTAGAGAGAGTGAGATGTTTACTTTCAAAATCAAAGTTGCTTAATTTCAGGATGAGGCTTTATATACTACTACACATGTTATCATTTTATCTCTTGTTATTATTTTGTAGGGTGATGTTCCTAATCGTGTATAGTATTGTCAGGATTTTTCTTAAAATTATTTACATGTTTTTTACTGTAGAACTTTTATACATATACAAAAAGATAAGAGTTCTAATTTAGATATCAAGACGAGGTATTACATCTTTGTTGGATATGGTCATGATGAGTTTGGTTACAAGTTATATGGCCATGATGAGTTTGGTTACAATTTATATGTTCTAGTTGAAAAGAAGTTTATGAGAATCTATAATGTTATTTTCATGGAGGATTAGACCATTAAAGATATTGATAAGGTAGAAAAGTCAAAGTCTTAAGATTTTAATTATTTAGTTAATCTTAATCCTACTCTAGAGACACATATGCCTAACGTAGTAAAATTTAACAATTAGGATGATTTGCTTGATGATCAAGTTAAGAGTGTTGATAGTGATATTGATGAAGAAGTAGATGCTCCTATTTTTTAGGTCACTAATGAACTTGCATCTCAACTTTGGAGGTCTACAAGAGAAAGCGTTCTATTCACTCATTATTCACCTAATGAATATGTAATCTTTACTGATGGGAAAGAATAAGAAAGTTACGAAGAAGCTATGGAGAGTAAGAATAAGGATTAGTGGGTTACTACTATGAAGGATGAAATGAAATCCTTATATTAAAAAAAAATACTTTTAAGCTTGTTCATTTGCCTAAGGATAAAAAGGCTTTACAAAATCGATATGTCTACAGGGTGAAGAATGAAGAGTATTTTCTCGTCCAAGATATAAAGTCAAATTAGTTGTTAAAGGCTTTAGACAGAAAAAGGGAGTTGACTTTGAAGATATTTTCTCACTTGTTGTGAAGAGATCCTCTATTAGAATTGTTCTTCGTTTGGGCGTCAGCCTTCATTTAGAGGTAGAATAGATGGATATGAAAACTACTTTCCTTGATGGTAACTTAGAGGAGGAGATTTACATAGAGCAATCTGAGGGTTTTGTGGTGAAGGGTAAGGAGCATTGTGCTTGTAAGTTGAGAAATTGCTTATTCGACCTAAAACAAGCTCGTAGACAGCATTCTAAGAAGTTTGAATTGGTTATGGTTCAATAGTGATACAAGAACAATACTTTTAATCACTGTGCATTTGTTTAGTTCTAATAATGACTTTGTCATTTTATTACTCTCTGTTGATGACATGTTAACTATTGGTCAAAATGCTTTTAGAATTGCTAGGTTGGAGAGCTTATTAAATTTTGCGATGAAGAACTTAGGACTAGTAAAACAAATTCTTAGCATGTAGGAGGATAAATTAGACCTTTGTTTGATCTTTCTAGATTTCATAAAAGAAATTCTGAACATGTATCTTGAATTTTCAACTTGGAAGATTTCCTTGTACTTAAACCCAATTTCCCTTATATGAGTGGTTTGAAAATTTTGTTTAACAATTCAAATTAAAGCCTCATTCGACCTTACACCTTATTTAGATATTTTTAAAAAATAATCACTTAGAGCCTCAACTCAAGGGAACTACAGCCTAGATGATCATTCTCAAAATTAAATTGGGTAATAGGATTGATTCAAGAGGATTACAATCAAAGCTCAACCTTAAAATCTTGTCTAATAATTTTTTCCTAATTTATTTGTGCTATGAATGTTTGGCTTGTGTGTGTGTGTGTTCTTCTAGGCTTATAGTCCATTTCTTCAAACTCATTTTTTTTACAAACTCTTTTTCTAAATATAACATCTTTTTTTAATACGACTTAAATTGAAGCTCTAATAATCTTTATTTAACTCTTACACTACTAACTACTTTTACTTTTATAAAAAATTTAGTGAAATACGTTAACTAAGACTCTAAGATCTGGATTTCAAATCAAAATTTTAATGTCAGTTTTCTTAATCAAATAAAGATTTAACCTTGTAACAAGTTTTACTCAAAATAGAAAACTAGCATTTTTATTTTACATGTTTATTATTAAAATAACAAATATGGAGATGAATAGAGCTAATGTGCACTTGACACTTATTGTTGGCAAAGGGACATTCTAGTAATATCAAACCTAATTAGCGTGCTTGACTTGTATAATTTGTTGAACCTAGTCTTATTAAAAAAATTTAGACTCATCTAGTTTTAATGTTTAGAAAATTTTAAATGAACTTATAATCATTCTTGAATTTAGGATTTATTGAAAGTTAGAATTTTGATTTCAAATAACAATTGACAACACTTATACCTTGTTTGCAACCATATGTTTACTCGCTTACTCCTGCCAATAATTGATGAGGGGAAACAATAAAAATACTTATAATATTATTTTATGATCAGTGATTTAGAACAACTAACTTATGAAAACATAGTCAGGAATTGAGAATAGGTATTATAGATATGAGAAGTTCCACATTTCGCTTTCGCTTTCGCTTTCTCAAACGGATATTTTAGAGCATGTTTCCTATCACTTTTTCTTTCTATTTTTTTGTTTTTATTTTTTAAAATAAATAAATAAAGTATGAAAATATATTTGGTTGTATTCTATTTTATTTTTCTGTTTATAAATAAAAATAGAAATGAAACTAAAAAATAAAAAAAATCAATGTTTCTATGTTTTGAAAATATATTTTATGAACAATTTTTTATATTGAATAATTAATATATATTTTTAAGATGTATAAGAGTATTTTGACCTAAAATTTGAATTTATTTTATATTTAGTTGTCACTATTACATTAATTTTTATTACAAATCTCATCAAAAGCAAGTTTTTATTTTCAATTTTTTATTACAAATATTAGCTAAACTGGTTTTGATTTTTTTATAAAAATAGAAAATAAAAAAAAAGTAATACCAAATAACCTCTTAATAATTTTCTTTTGCTTCTTTTTGCTTGAATTCGTTCAGCTTGCTATACTCATCTTTTGTTCAAAAAGTTTGAGTGTAAGAAAAGTTGGAGAATTAAATGCATTAACTCTTCTTAACGCAAGCAAGGCATTGTGAACAGCGAGAAGTTGGAGAGTTAGTTGCCTATAATTGTGTCCTGTTTCATATTTTTGTTATTGCTGCGTCCTAAGGTCAAAGAGCAATGTTTACTGGAATATGGATGATCGAATTTCACACTAAAAAACTGGGTACGGCTATGCTTGAATTGTGCTTATAATTTAATTTGTTTATTATACATAGAGTCGGCTGGATGATCTTAAATAATTGTGCTTGTGCTTAAAAAGAAACAAAAGACCTTAAAATGTGTACTGCTGGATCATGAATAGCTTAATTATCGTAAAAACATTCTGTTTTGCCCTCTAGACAAAGACAAGCTCAACGTGAATTATGTCCCTTACTAAATGTGTGAGTTCTATGAAAGTAAAATAAAAAAGAAAAACTCTAAAACAAGAAAAAAAAAATGTATCATCCCCTCTCTTTATTGATTTCAGCTATTGGTATCTAGCCAAATTAAAATTTAAATAAATGTGGGAAGAGAGAAAAAAAAAACCCTAAAGGTAAGGATCTTGCTCTTTTAAACAAAAATATGAAATCAATAATATTAAATATAGAACAGAAAAGACAGGAGTGGGAACATGTTTCAGAAAAAATGTCGGCGGGTATATGGCAGTGGTGCTTTGATCTCTCGTCGTTTATCGTATCACGCCCTGTAAAAGTAAGGTAAAGTAGCATGTGTACGGCTTCTTTGCTTTTATTTATGTCTATATTTTTTAAAATTTTTAATTTATTAAAAATTTTTGTTCAGCTGAATTTTTGTTTTAATTTTTATTTATATTTTCATAACCTATAAAAATAAAAGCTGATTTTGAAATTTTTATTTTAAATTTTTAATAATTTTTTATTATTAAGTAAATATATTTAACACTAATCAATAATAATGATTATGGTTACTATAATCTTATTCTTATATTATGATGAAAATTTAAAATACAAATATTTTGAATTTAATATAATAGGATTTCAAACTTTAAAATAGTAATTTATGAAATGAAAATGAAAATTTTAAATTTTAAATGATAAAACATATTAAAAATTAAAAATAAATATTCGTTTACACATTATTTTTTATATAATAGACTAACATAAAATTAATTAATTAAGTCATTAAGTTATTTCATCTCTAATTTTCATTTAATATTTCGTTATTGTGAATGATAAAAGTATAATTATATGATATTACTAACTAAAAGTTGTTTTGTTTAAAATTTAAAATAAAAATGAACCTAAATCATAGATTCGACATTAATTGCATTATTGACTATGGAGAAGATAATAACCTAAATTATCCCAAGAATAAAAATTAAAAATTTTCTTTGTATGTTTTCTAGTATCTTTCAGTTTGTTTGTTACATCATATTAAAGTGAGATAATGTCAATGTGATAAGGATAAAATGGATGGTAATTATTTTCTGAAATTGATGGAAATTAAAATTGAAATTGCCACCAATTGAAAAACATTCTTTTTTCTAAAGTAGGACGATAAAAGTGAGTGAAATGGACGTGACTGTTGCCTTGATTTGATGCATAATCAATTTGATACTCTTTCTCATTATTACCTGATGGTTTCCACGAATTGATGCACTGTGCTAAACTGTTACAATTAATATAACTAATTTCCATGCGACTCATAATTGATCATGTACCTTAACTAAGCTTATCTGTAGCATAATAAATTTGATTCTTTATTTGTTTCCTTCCCTTACCTGAATAGAGTCTAAGAAGCCAATTACCCAAAAGAGGCTCGCAGAGATTGCCCTGTCACTACAACCGCACCAAGGCTTTTACAATTTGGGTTGCCGGAGGTCACGGTCGGGCCGAATCTCTAGTCCTTTGAGACTTCTATAGATTTTCCGTTATCCATGTACGGAGACGTGAAGTAATAGTCTTTTGGTGCTTTTCATATTATCTTCGTAACTCTCTACGAGAATAAGCATTCTAATTTGTGACCTCGTCTTTTTTTCTGAGTTGAGACATACTATCAATTGGTTACTCATAAATTTGTGACATAATCAATTAAAAACATTATTTATACTTATTTATTTTAATTAACTAATATATAAAATAAATTTCATATGATAATGTCACTTGTGAATGAAATTATGATAGGATCATTATTATAAGAATTGCAATTAGACTTTATACTTAAATTGTTCATACTTATTGATCTATAAAAATTATATATCAATATAGTAAAAAAACTTGCATACATTATGTTTCTTTCTTATAAAGTAATTGATCTTATAAATTAAAGTATAGCGATACTAAAATAAACGTTTGGATGCTTGTTATAGAACTTATTGAGCTCACCCGATATAAGAATTTTATAAGGAAATCTATTGGTATGCTCATTGTGATAATTGTATAAGAAATCATTTAGCCTATGATTTCAAATGCATCTTATCTAGGGATCTTATATTTGATACTAATTATGACTTATTCCAATCAAGGATCGCTCACTTAGTAGCCAACATAAATTATGTGGAGATAGTTAAGTGATCAACATGAGATTGATCACCTTAAAGGAATTAAAGAGAATACTACATTATTTTCGATTAGTATTGATTTGGAAAATTCTTGGATAAAGTAGAATGATAAATAAAAAACAGCTTTCAAATTTATTAATACAATCAATTACTAATATTAGAGAGTTAATATAATTAAGCATTAATTCCATACTTTATATGTAATTTAAACTATTGGTCATTTTGTTTGAAATGTCAATAAAATATACCTACTCTAATACTATTTGTAAATCCCTTATGGTAACTAAGAAGGATAGTGAATTGGATGTTGGCAAACTTTTGTTACTTAGGAAAACCTAAGAAAATTATAAGATAGTGATGATAGGAAAATCCCAATTTAACATAAACAATAATAAAATAAACAGTCAAAGGAAGAGAAAATGCAAATTGATTTTATAATGATTTGGAAAATAATCTTTATACATGTCCACTATCCAAGTCTCTTCGTAGAATTTAATTTCTCTCTTCTTTCAAATAGGTGAAAAGGGACCTCCTTACAAACTATCTTATTTACCAGGTAAAAAACAACCCTTGTACAATCTTCCTTAATAGTGAAGAGCAACCATAGCCTCTTTTAGATAAAGAAAAATGACCACTAAAATAAATCTAATATAAAAAAAACTCTTACGTACTCAAATCATTGTTGTATGGCTTAAATCATTCACTATCAATGGATAAATGCAAGAAAAAGTTTTGAAACACTCTTAAGATGTGTTCTTATAATTCTTACGATTTTTGGATATCAACAATAACTATAAAACTATGTATTTATAAGCATAATTGCCTTAAAATATCATTAATGACATGCACTAATCTTCAAACATAAAGAATTAACTATTAAAGACAAAAACTAGTCTTTAAAAGCAAAATCTAGCTATCATGCTTGACCAATATGTCAAATTCGATTATCATTATATCAACTATTATCACTTTACAAACTCATTATTCAAAACTTTTTACAATTTAAGCCATATTAATTGGCCATTCAAATACATTGGTTGAATCTATGCTGCATTGGCCAACCAATATGACACTACAAGTTCTTGATACATGATTTTTTAAAAGTTTTCAAAAAGATTAAATGATTACACAAATATATTGGTTGATTAACATACCAATAAACCATTCCATTGGTCCACCACTATGTTAGGTTAATCTACTAATGCACCTAAAAACATTTTTATTAAGATTACTAAGTTTTCAAAACTTTCAAACCAATTCTTTTATTTTAAAAAAAGATTTAAACACAATCCAAAACAATCCCCAAAAGTGTTTTATAGATTGAGACCTTTTCTTTAGAAACCAATTTCTTTTAATACTTGAAAAGATTTGTGCATAAGGTTAAGAAGATGTAATGCAAATGCATGTGTGATCCCCTAAAACATTGAAATGATTAAGTAAGATTTGCAATTAAAATTACATTAGTTAATTTATTAAACCTTATACTTTGTTGTTCTTGATTCTGTCCTTCATTTGAAATTTTGATTTCTACATTTTCTTTTATTGTCTTCATGAGATGTTCCTTTGACTATAATGAATGACTTTATACAACTTTCATATTGGTATTTTTTTTAAGGCATCAAAATAATGAGATCATTAGTGGTAACAATGTTTTGTTATCACTAAAATATGGACTAAAACCTCTCTTGACCCAACAATTTACCCTTTTTTTTAATGACAATGCATGTGATATTAGTAAAATAAAAATAAATAAAATCATATACATTTTCTTTAAAATTAATGTAATATGAAAGATTAATTTTACTCTTAATGAATGCTTCACAAAAATTATAAATATTTAATAATTAAATAATTATTAGTGAAAATCAAGTGTTGTAATCACAATATATATATTAGATAAGGAACAACTGTGATATCAATATCTAATAAGGATACAACCTCAATTATAGATGAAGCATCAAATAAAGATATAGAAAAATATCCAAGTAACATGTCTAAATATCATATATATGTCTGCTACTATTCTATAAACAATTAACATTTATCACTAACCCCATACAAGACCGTTTAGTATCACTAATTTTTTCTTCCTTTTTGAAATCATTAAAAAGGTGTCTATTAAAATAGTAACACATTTAATTATATAAGAGATTTTCAATTGAAGCACTTGAATATAATCTAGATCAAATGGAATGTCCATCAATCATGCCTAATTATCTGCAAATCATGCAAAATTTGTTCACACTCATGATTTTATTAAATATATCAACCAATTAATGTAAAGCATCAAAACTTCTAAATCAATGTCATCATTTTTCACTTGATCTCTATTGAACTGATATCTAACTTCTTGTGCTTAGTTCTTAAGTGTTGAATGGAACTCTTTATAAGGCAAATAGCATTTTTCCTTTATCTAAATTCAATCATATAACTTAATTAATTTTCTAGTAATTAAGAGCTACAGGCAGTGGATCACTTAACTATCTATCAATCTAACTTAGATGATCAAGCTAAGAAAGATAAATTGATCACAAAATTAGTTAAAAATCTTCCAATCATGTAATCATAAACCATATACTTTCCTAACCCTAGCTAGTGCAATCTAAGAACACATATTTAGGAATGAAATCAAAGATATAATAAGAAAATGCATATTCATTGATGAAAAGTAAAGAGTCAATACAAAATGCAAAAAAAAGAGTAAAAGAAAATACAATCGAAATTGATATCCCAACTACAAATCATGCTCTTCTATCCCATGTTGAATGATTTGATGAATTCGCGATCACTAACTCAATGCAATAAAGAATAAAAGAAAATTAAATTGAAACCAAATTTCAAATCATTGATACATATTTTTGTCTTCTTCTTCTAAAAAATATTTCTTCCTTTTCCTCTTTAAGCTTCCTTTTATATCTTCTCTTAGTGGCTTATAGGTTTTTGCAACCTTAAAATTATCAAGATGTAGATTAGCGCTTTTCATGCCTAAAAAGCTCTTTTAATACTAATTTTTTAAACTAAAATGACACGAAAACATGGAAAGAAATCATGCTATTATATATAACCATTTAGTTAAGAATTTATTCAAGTGTTAAATGGTAGTGACAAGAACTTAAATAGCACTTAATAGGAAAGTTTAGATTCCAAAGTTTTCATAGAGAATGACAGTGCTTCATGTATAGATTAACAATATTATTTAGAAGGCACATTTTGCTTCTATCCAAATTTGCCAAAAAAATTATCTAATTCACGCACTTAGACCATTAAATATAAAATAAACATAAAACTACGCAAAGGTACTAATAAATAAAAAAAAAGATCAAATGGGTAAAAAAATTTAATAATATAACGTAAAAACCATTTAATTTACCCCTTAACACTATGCTATAATATAACTTATCTTCCATAAATTTTAACTAAATTAACTAGTAAGATTCCATATATGATATGGAATTTGGGACTCTAAAAGAGTCAAAGTTAATGATTTTAGGATGTATTTTTAGTTAAAGCATATATGATCTAGCAATTTATAATTAAATAGGACAATAAAAAGTTAAATATGTTTAAATTTTAGATATAATCATGCAAAACCCAATGAATAAATCAATTTGATTTAATGAATGCCTATAATAAAATAATTTTAATTGAAACATAATTCTAATTTCGGTTCCTATTATTGGATAAGGTATGGGATATTTAATTGAATGGTAAGTGAAAGAGTATTGGTCTACACCCTACAGCTAGAATGATTGTAAATATTTGATAATCAATTAAAGGAAATATTTATCTTATACTTGTTTGTTTAATTAACTTATGTAAAAGATCAATTCCACGGGATAAATATACTTTTAAAATGAAATTATGATGATATTCATAATTATAAGATTCATATTGTAATTAACTATTATCCTTCAATTGTTCCTAATTGTTCTATTAAACTAGGCATCAATATAGTAGAAAGACTACCATAGGTTATATTTCTTCCTTTTAAAGACAGTAGTTAATTTCGTAGACTAAAGTATAGAGATACTTAAACAATCTTATGGGTTCCTATTAAAGAATAAATTCACTAAACTTACTTGATATGAGAATTACATATGGAAGATGTATTTCTTAGTCCTAATCAACACCTTTTTTTGGGGGGGGGGGGGGGATGTTGAATTAGGAGGCCTAAAAATTTTGCTAAGATGAATTCTTAAGTTCACCAAAAAATCAAACAATTTTTTAGAAACAAATAACCCAAAATACATATTATACACAATTTAACAATATGATTCCAATATACACATTTAAAATAGATGCCCTTACTACCTCCTTAAACCTACTAAAAATGACATTATCTCATGGATATTGACTAGTAATGGTAAATTCGCATTGAAATATTATAAGGAATTGCTCTCGGGTAATCATTAAAAGACAACGTAGGGAAGACTTGTTTGGGATCTAGCATTATTTCCTTCTAATTCCTTTATTTTATGGAAAGTCATTATAGGAAAGCTAAGAACTAAGGAGAAGCTGAAATTCCACATTACCAACCAATATTGCAATCTTTATTGTAGGGAAAAGGAAGACCTGAGTTGTTTCCTCAGTTACTATAACTTCTCCAGATATCTTTGGAATGTAGTTCTTACTCCCTTCAATATGAATTACACCTACTAGGATTGGCATAACACTATTAATTACTTCACTCAAAAGAAATTTGGCATGCGGAGGATAGTAAAATGTTCAAAATCGCCATTGCTGCTTTTATCCATAGTATATAGACTGAAAGGAATAAAAGATTATTTAGTAAGAAGGCAGATAATTCCATAAACATAGCTCACAAAATTTACTTAAGGATAAAGGAAATGAGTGGGGAATTACTATACAGTTGGAACATTTAAATTCTACTTAATTTAATGTCATAACAAGAATAGAAGGAAGTATATAGGCTGAAAGGAATAAAAGATTATTTGGTAAGAAGGTAGATAATTCCATAAACACAGCTCACACAATTTACTTGAGGATAAGGGAAATTGCAATTGTAAGGAGCCTGATAGAGGAAATGAGCGGGGAATTACTATACAGTTGGAACATTTCAATTCTTCTTAATTCAACTTCATAACAAGAATAGAAGGAACTTGCACATTTATATATTAAACTGCAACGTCTTATACCATAGAGCAAAGGAAGTATCTATGAATGCAAGGAATTACTAATATGTAATTAAAATTTTTTTTAGCTCCCTTCTTGATATTTATTTTAGAGAAATGGATTAAGTCCAACAAGTAGATTATTGGCTAGCTATATACATCAATTATTAGTAGGTTTACCATAAATAAATGGTAAGGAGTTTGCATGGTTTGTTGTAGCTATATCTTTTCCATATTCTTTTATCTCCCTTGGTTAGAACATTTATATGTGTACCTTACTTATTTGTTAATATAAGTTTAATTTAAAAAAAGAATAAATGACTTTTATATTAAATAATTATATAGAAATAATTTATAAATGACAATAAACACAATTGATAAATTAAATGATAATATAAACACAACTTATAAAATAAAGGCATTACTGTAAAAGAGTGTAAGGAAGAAGGAAGACAAACAAATATATCCTAGTTCAGAAATGTTCTCTATCTTTGATATCTAGTCCCCAACAAACTTTGTTGAGATTTTTCATTATCAAACAATACAAGTATCACATTATAATTTAAAAAATCCTTTTGTCCAAGGCTTAAGGATAACCTTTTCAATCATTTTTAAGGTTTAAAGATAACGTTTTCCTAACAACTATTCTACCTCTCAAAATTACTCTTGAAATAATTTCACTCAAGCTCAAATTAATGCATTTAGAGGCTCATAAACTATTTGAGATTGATGCAAAAACATGGCTAAAGTTCACTCACAAAGACTAACTTAAAGCAAAAAAAAAAAAGAAAAAACTTCTCAACAAAAGCCTTTAAATACTTAGAACTATTTGAATGATTAATTTCTAAACTCTTAGATTATGAAAACTAATGCAAAACCACCTATTTACTAATGTAAGGCATTAATATAGCTATTGGACATTGATTTAGAACAATCTAATGCATTAAACTCTTCTTCCCATTGAGACAAAATCATTGGAAACTTTTGGATATAAATGGTGATTATTATCAAGCAAAAATGGTGCTTTTGATGTATTTTCATTGTAGTCCGCTTCAATGTCAATTGCATAATGGCATACTTGATCACCTGATAAACTGTTGTTATTCATTCTGTAAAATACATCCAAACTCGATAAAAACACTTCTAAATCTCTCAAAACTATTCTAAATGCTTTAAAAACATTTACTTAACTCATACAAGCATTGCAAAACTTTTTAAAACGTCTATAACTCATCAAGAAGATTATTAAAATGTTTTCCATAAAAATTCCTCTTAATTATGCATCCTAAATCCATATACTAAATTATGTATGCACCTATGCATAAATGAGCCTTATCAACCATAAAATGGATCAAGTAAGAATTATAATAAAAATTACAAGTAGAAATCTAAAATGATTCTATCTTGATCTTCCAGCCATTTGAATCTTCCTCATTTCATCATAAGTTCCACACTTTAATACTTCATAATTAAAAATTTTCATACTTCAACTTTAACACCTATCTTTCATAACTTCAAACATAACAAAAATTTCTAAAATCATTCTTTTCATTATCAAAATAAGATGGAACATTCCTTAGTTCAACAATCTCTCCCTTTTTAATAATGAAAAAACCATTTGATATTATAACCATAACACTAACAAAAATCATTCAAACATACTTAACACCATATAATTATCATTAAAAATTTTAGTTTAACTAAAGTAATTGTTTTCACAATTGTAGTTCTAAAATCAATTCAAGGCTTCAACATTTCTCTCAAACATACAATACCATCAAATTTTAAAAAAAAAACTAACCCCTTAAATTTTTCACAATCATGCATCAACTTCCACAAAATAAAATTCAACATAGATTAATAAGTTTCAAGAATTAACCAACTCTCCCTAAATTGGTTAAAAACAAGACTCTTCTTAAATTTATGCATTATACAAAAATTTGCTGCTCCCCTTAAATAAAAAATAATATCACATGCCTCTCCCCTTTTTTGGAATAATAAAAAAGGTGATAACAAATATTTAAGAATATGCATTTAAGAAAACATAAATTATAAACTTTAGTTTATAAGAAAAATGCAAGTATAAAAAATATGGAACAATCATTTAAAATTCATAAAGAACTACTGTCTATCATGCTTGACTCTCTTCTAATCACACAAAAACATTTTAGAAATTCACACTTAACATAGTAGACATAAAAAGCATAAAAGGGAATCATAATAACACACTAAACCCACAATTATAAGCATCATTAGATGTTAAACACAAATACAACTCTCCCTAAGTTGATCAAAAATTTTCACTCCTCCTAAGTTCTTGTATCATGTTTTTCAAAATTTTATAATGCATGCATCAAGGCGTAAGCTGATACACATCAAAAATAATAATTCAAGAACAACATATTTGTCTCCTATTGTCTAAATTTTAAAAAAAAATCATATATCATGAAAGGGATGAAAAATCCCAAACGCACATAAAGTTCCATAAATAAAAAAAATATGAAACTCCCGCTTTCATAAAGGGTTCCAAAATGATGCATTACTCCCATTTTTATAAAAAATGACACAGTGCAAGAATTAAGACTCAATTTCTTAATGAAATTTTAAATAAGTCAATTCAAATATCATGATTTTATGCTTGAATTTTTTGAAAACACAATAACATGAGACTTTGCAATTATTGATGGCTAATACATAATTATGCTCAACAAAAGCATCAAACATCACTCATTTTAAAAATTCAAATGCCCGCAATTTCTTCACAGCTTAACAAAATAATGCATTTTAACCAAGTTCATTCATTTTTAATAAAATTTAATTTCCCTATAGAAAAAATCTAAAAATCCTAATAAAATGGCTAAGACATCCTCATGAATTATTTAAGATCTAAATGTCAAGTCATGAATGTTCCTAAACATACCTTAAGAGATTTAATCACTTTCAAAATGCATGATATCAAATATAAAAAATTCTAATGCATTATGAACTTTTTTCATAAAACCTAACCATGGAGGTGATTCATCAAATTTCACAAAAAAAAAAATTTATTGAAAACACTTTTAAAAACCTCAAATTTTGTAACAGCAAGTCTCCCCCTTAATAAAATTAATAATTTTCACATATGCAAATTCTAAAAACAAGATAGGATGAATGAACTCAAACAAAATAAAAAATTAAGATCAATGTTTATCATCTAAAAATGTTTAAATATCTCTACATGCTTCCTTATACAATTTCTAATGTAATATAAACTCATGTAAAATTAACATATCATTTATAAATAATAAAGAAGTACTCAAAATCATTACATTGTCAACTATTAAATAATTTCATGTCAAGAAAAAATAATTAAGACAAAGATCACTTTACTAAAATTGTTATCAAAATAATCTAAACTCTAGTATTCATGATTCTAAAACATTTACAACATTCAGCACATCAATAACAATTCAAATAATCATTAGATCACATTTATTTCATTCTATAAGCAAGGTTGAGGTACATTTCCATTATTCGTACACCACCAAATCCCACTTGATTTCTTCTTCCATTATTCAATAATGCATATTGGTGATTTTCCTCTTCTTATACTCTTCGAGTTACCCTTGATGGAATTAGAAAGTAAGTTCAACGAACCTTTAACATCCATATCATCTTGGGTCCTTCAATGTTAATCATATACCTATCATGACCATATAACGAAACATTCACATTCTTAAGCCTATAATAATAAAAATGAGCTACATATATAAAATAACCGCAATATGTACAATAGTAAGTGTTCTTTATGCACTCTTGTAACCATTTTTAGGCCTAAAATCATTGTAAAATCATGGTGGAACCTTTTCCTAGATTGAGAAAACAATCTTCTATCATTAAAATTTTATTGAGCAAATCTCCTAAGTTTTGTCTTGTATATAAATACATAGTTTCTTAGCCTAGGATATGATCTACTAGTGGATGCGTTTTGAACAAACATCTAAGGTGGGGGTCTTCTTCTAAGTTCTTTCTCTTAATGAAAATTGTCTTGCTAAATGATGGCCCATTTCCACTACTATATCCTATACCATGTTTGTAATTTTTCATCTTTTTAATACCTAACATAGTTTCTAACTTCCCTTAGTAAATTTTGTTAAATTTTGCTAGTGATACCTTGAGAGATTCAATTTCCTTCTTTAAGGAAACATTCTCATTCACTAAACTATCATTATCTATATTTATTGATTATAATTCTTATTTAAGCCTTTAGTTCTTTAATTTACGCTCATCTAGAACCTTTAAACATTAATTATGTCTGGGATGTGATTCTCTCTTCTTCCTAGTCAAGTATTTTAGATATTCTAACAAGTATTCATATCTATACTCAATATTACATTCAATATTAGGACGATGAGAATGGGAAGAAGATACCTTATTATGTGTCATAAAGCATATGTTTGCGACTTCTTCAATTTCTGAGTCACTTGATTCAGTGTATAAAGCCTTTAAGGCTTTCTTATTTTTTGATTCTTTCTTTTCCTTTTTTTCCTTCTTTTCTTTTTCTTCTTAGAAGTGTGGGCACTGCAATCTCAAGTGACCTTTTTAACTATATTTAAAACATCTTAGTTAGCTAATTATTTTTAAGAAATGATTTACCTTCCCTTCTATGTGTTGATCCTTCCTCCTTACGAGTTTCTTTGAACTTCTTGTGATAAGAGCAATTTATTCATCTTTGTTGAACTAAAAGAGGTTCCACCGGAATTTAATGATGATAAAACTGTCTTTCTACAAATATTTTTTTGTTTAAATGTGTTTAAAGGTAGGTATATTGAAAAGAATATGGTTAAGAGATTAACGAAGCCTGATAATCGAAGGTCGGTTGACCAAATACTAATTTGTTGACCAAACAGGGCGTTGAAGAAAGCATCGATCGACTAAAGGAAGATCAGTGGACCGAATCATAAAGATCGGTCGATTGAATCATGACCGAATAAACATCTTGAGAAGTTCAGCTAACTAAATGAGACGTGGAGATCGGCTGACCGAATGAAAAAATTTAGAAGATCGGTTGACCGAACATGACCTATCGATCGACCGAACAAAACGCAACAGTTATATTACACAACGGATAGAAGATTTGCTCAACAGTCAGAAAATATATACAACGGTAACAAGAGTTGCCAATGGTCAAAAGGAATTAATTCGCCCAATGGATAGTTCATCAGTATTTTACACTATAAATTCAGTGTGAAGTGACACAAGATAGACGAAGTCATGAGTTTAACGAGTTTGAGCAAATTCTGATTAAGTTTCTGTTGAGTTTAAAGCGCATACGTGTTTAAGAGTGCTTTGCTTATCAAGGTTTTATGTGATTTGAGTTCTCTCTACTACTGAGAATTTTATTTGTCATTGTAAGTTTATTCTTGATCTTTTGAAAAAAGGAGTATTTTGATATTATTCTTAAACCTATAAAAAGAACGTGTCTAAAGGTTATTATTGAGCTTTTAAAAAAAGAAAAGGTTATCCTTGAGTCAAAAGGAGTTTGTAATTTGTTATTGATTTAACTTTTGTATTACTTAATTTATTTTCAATAAGTATAAATTTATTTCATCTTATTTGATTGATATTGATTTACTTAGCTTCTGCAATTTTACTATTAATTTTTCCCATTTTTTGTTTACTTAATTTTTAGTAGAACCTAATTCACCCCCTCCTTTTAATTGTTACTTGGGACCAACAATTGGTATCAGAGCGTAGGTCTCACTTTGAGTGTAAATTCTAATGAATTTTTTAGGAAATACCAAATGGCACATTTCATGAATTTTATAGGTACTTCACATAAC
>JAOXYD010212941.1:0-20030 GCA_028565735.1 Pinacopodium congolense
CAAACACCAACTTTGCAAACCCAATATGAAACAAATAGCTACCTCCCCACACTTGAAGGACACATTGTCCTCAATGTATGAAGATAACCACAAAAGTAAAAAACACACATACAAAATCATGAAAAAATAAAAATCACAATGCAATAAAGCAAATGAAAAACAAATAAAAGAAATGAACAATAATTAAAAGGGAGTTTAAGAGAGTTTATGGAGAGGGTAGTGGCGATGGTGTTAAAGATGGCACGTTCCTTGATTCCATGGAAAAGAAAACCTTTTTCCCTTCTTCCTTTGGTTCTCCATTAAGGGATAGTCCTCAACAAACCTTTTAGAAATGATCAAGGCACCTAAAAACCAAGAGATAAAACTAAAAACAAGGTAAAAATCAAACAACTCAAAAGCAAACTAAACACAAGCAACTGAAAGAAAAATAACACTAAACACAAAAACAAACTAACTAAAAAATCAAATAATTAAGGTCATTAGCTTGACCCTTGGTGTGTCAATACTACCCATTGTCAAATGGATGTTTTAGCCCAACAGGTAGCATGCTCAAACTCCGTAGAGGGCTTGGAGCAACTTCCCTTGAAGTAGGCTCCCAATCAGCATGATGCTCCAAAGCTTTAGGAGAGTGGAATCAAACTGCTTCATCTTCAAACTTTAATGTCCACTCTCCTTTTTGGACATTGCCTCTTTCCCAAGATGGTCTTTGTGTTGGTGTAGGCAACAAATATAAATGCTCTTCATCCTGCTTGACACTTGGCCACAACTCGTTCTTCAATTTGGCACTAGGTAACTTTTCCTAATCCTCTTCCTTCTATTATACTTCATCTTAACTCTCCTTTTTGGAGCATCCAGCTTCCTCTATTGTATCATGTGCTTCCTTTTCCATGATAACCGTAATGGCCTAAATTTTCTCCCTTGGATTTGCTTCGGTATGGTTTGGTAGGCTACCTGCATTGTTAGAAAAGAAACTATTAGCTAGGTGACCTACCTGTACCTAAAAGTTATGGATGGATGAAGCGTTGTCCTCCATTCGCTTCATACTCTCTTCCATCCACTTTTGACTCTCCTCCATCCTTTCAAACTGAGAGTACAACATCTTTGCCATCCTGTCTATTTTGCTCTCCCACCTACTCTCCCAAGTATCAAAGTTATCTTGTTGAAAGTCGGGAGGTTCTTCGATGCTCTCTTAGTAACCCACAATGTTAGTATTCTAAGAGAAATATGGTTGGTGTTTACACCCCAAATTATAATAATTGGAATAAAGGTTGTTACCTCTGGGTTGCTCAAATCTCCATGACTCCATCAAAAAGCAATCATTTGTGTCATGACTAACCTGCCCACATAATTCACATTGAAATTGCACAGGTCTAATGAAAGAGGAAGATGTACCTTATAAATTGCACAATTGAATGTTAAGGGCTGAAATTTGTATTTGAAGAGTTGTCACTATGTCAGCTGGAATCATCACATCTTATTCCTTGAATCCTTGCATTGTTAAGCTCTTTAGACCATCTTGTACTCCTTGTGCTGATAAACCTAAAAACACACAAGGAAAAGTATAAAAAAACTCTTAAATAAAAGTAACCAAAACTAAACAAGATGCTGAATAAAACAATCCTCGGCAATGACGCCAAAAACTTATTGATGCTCACTCAGTTGTAAAACCAAACTACTAGTTTTACGCTCAAAACCGTAAATATACAGGTCGTAACTTGTAGTAAAGAACGGATATCGATCCCAAAAGGATTGCGTTTAGTCACCACTTAATTTAGGTTCTTCTTTGTTTAAGAAATAATTTTAGGAATTAAAAACTAGAAAATAAATTAAATTAAATTAAACTAACGATAACAGAAAATTGAGACGAAGTGCAAGAATTTAATAACCAAGGTTTAAGAATAGGAGTCGTTCTATCCCTATTTTTCTTCCCTCTTCACTTAATAATCCAATTGTGTTTGACCCAAAACTTTCTAATGCTTAATTACCCTCTCTCAAGGTGCAATTAACTATCCCTAGCGATATAGATTAGGATTAATTATGCTATCTCTAGCATTACTAACCTTTCCTAACCATTCAACTAGATGTTAAGCAATCGTATAGGTAATCTTTAACAAATAGCCAAGATCTCTCTTCAACTACTTGCAACGACCTGAATATGTATAGGTCTATTGGGAACCAAATCTCATTGTACTACCCATCACAATCACCCAACTCACCCTCTCGGTCTATTGCAAGGCTACCCTATACACCCTGTCGGTCTATTGTAAGGTTTAAGCTCAATACATATCACAAACAACCATTCATTGAATCATAAAGCAAGAGTTACACATAATAGTTTAAGAACAACTCCTATAAAATGTTTAGCTACTCATAACAACAATAAATCCATAAACAATCATATTTCCCATATAAACAAGTAGCAAAAGAGGGTGAAGAATAAACTAGATAAATCTTTGAAGCTCTTCTCTTCACTTCTAGAATGCTGAAAAATCTCGATGTTGATGTTTTTTGAGGATTTCCAAGGTTGATTGAGTTGCCTCTTTTGTGTAGCCACCAAAAACCTCTTCCTTGCCTTTTATTGGATGTTGTCTAGTAAATGTTGGAGGCTCCAAGGATTTTGAGCCCTTATATGTGTCAAAAGGAGGGTCAAGATACTTAAAATCCGATGTTTGACTCGTCCAGAATCAGACCTGCTGTCAGGATCGTGACTGGGTCACGATTGTGACAGAGGGGCTTATGAGCAATGCTGTCACGATCGTGACTGGGTCATGATCGTGACCTGATCTTTACAACTCGGAATACACTTCACTCTTTTAGACATAACTTCTTCTATGGACCTCTGATTGACTGGAAATTTGAACTAGAGACTCCTAACATCTTGTTCTTCCTCTCCACCAATTTTCATGGCCATAGGAGCTCTAAACGTTTCCCATCAAGCCCTCAAATTCACTCAAAAAATACCCTAATCTGAAATTATGATGCCTGTAAAATCAAACAATAATATGCATCAAACTATCCCTCAAATAAGCTCAAAATCCACCCTTAAACACTAAACAAAATAAACAAACAAATAAAAACTTAAAAGATTAAGCAAAGATGCAAAAGATGTAAAAGATGAAATAAACTAAAGATAAAACACACAAGGAAACACTTAAAACACCTAGAAACATAACCAAAAAGCATACTTATCATTAGTGAAACCCTGCATGTCCAAAAAATGCACGGATGCCCTTGATGTTAATGGAAGGCAAGAGATTCTTAATCACTTCAATCTCGGCTCAGTCTATTTTAATCCCATTGTATAAGATCTTATAACTTAAAATAACTCTCTCTTGGACCATGAAATGTCACTTCTCCAAATTTAAAACTAAATGGGACTCCTTAATTCTTTCAAACACTCATTCCAAATTAAATAAATAGTTGTAAAAAACGTTTCCAAAAATAGAAAAGTCATCCATAAATACCTCAATGATGTCTTCAGTCATATTCACAAATATGGCCAAGATGCACCTTTGGAATGTGGTAGGTGTATTATAATGACGAAAAGGCATCTTTCTATAAGCAAAAATCCCATAAAGGTAAGTGAAAATGATCTTCTCTTGGTCATTTAGGTAGATGAAAACTTGTTGGTACCCTAAATAGCAATCAAGGAGAAATAGAAAGCTTGTCCTACTACCTTCTCAATCATTTGGTCTATGAAAGGCAAAGGGAAATGGTCTTTCTTGGTGGACAAATTAAACTTTTTGTAGTATATGCACACTCTTTAACTAGTGATGGTCCCGGTGGAAATTTTTCACCTTACTCATTTTCCATCATCATCATGCCTCCCTTCTTAGGCAAACATTGCACCAAGCTCACCCATTCACTATCCGAAATTGGGTATATGATTCCCACATCTAAAAGCTTCACCACTTCTTTCTTTACAACCTCTTGCATTTTTTATTCAACCTTCTTTGCCTTAGGCATCCTTCTTCAAGATTGATCCTATGCATAAGCACATTGCGGCTAATCCCCCTAATATCATAAATTTTCCACCCCGTAGCTCTCATCCTCTTCTTGATGGTCTCTAATACTATCTCATCTTACTCTAAATCCAATTGTTTGGATATGATAATAAGAAAGCTGTGATCCTTGCCTAAGAAGGTGTATCTAAGGTGGGAAGGTAAGATTTTTAATTCAAGTGTAGGCAGCTTCAAAATGGAAGGTAATGTGGGTGCATTTGTTCTTTTTAACGTTTCTTGCTTAATCTCCTCAGACAACTCCTCTTAGTTCACACTCTGATCCCTTTACACTTTAATAAATTCCTTAACTTACTCTTCAACTTTCATTACACATTAATCTATAACATGAATCTTCATACAAATATTACCTTATGTCGACTTCTTCAAAAATATAGTCATATTAAACTCAACCTTCTCATCACCAATTCTCAATACCAACTTTTCTTCATGTAAATCAACTAATGCCCTACCAGTATTCACAAAGGTTCTACCTAAAATCAAAGGAAAATTTCTATCTACTTCAAAATCTAACACAACAAAATTATATCTTCTTCAAAATCTAACACAACAAAATTAACAGGAATTATAATTTTTTTCACTTTATCCAAAACATATTTTATTACCCCATATAGTCATTTAATGGATTGATCCACTAGTTGGATGAAAATCAATGTTAGCTTAATGGCGTCTAGCCCCAATTTCTTAAAAATAGACAAAGGACTCAAATTAATAATTTCACCTAAATCACATAATCAATTGGAAAAACTCAAAATCACCAACACAAGGTATAGTAAAACTCCTTGGATCTTATAATTTAGAAGGCTTATGACCTGAGATGATCAAACTATAACTCTCCATCAAAGTTACTGTTTGGTTGTCTTCTTGAGTGCATTTATGAGTTCATATATCCTAGAGAAACTTGGCATACTTAGGCATACACTTTAATGCTTCGACCAAAGAGAAATTGATCTAGAGTTTCTTTAATTTCTCTAAGAACATAGAAAATTAAGCGCCACTTGATGTTGCTTCACCCTTTGTGGGTATGAAATTTCGGGCTTGTAGGGTGGTAAACGAATGTATGGCTTTTCCTCTTCTTTCTCTCTATCTTCTCTTTCACTTGGTCCTCCTTTTCATCACTTGATTCTTCCAATTGCCTACCACTCTTCAATGTAATTGCCTTTAGCTGCTCCTTTAGGTTAGCTTTAGTGTTACTTGGTTGGCTCCATGTACTCTTAAATGACAAAGCATTAGCAATTTTCCCTACCTAGACCTCCAAGTTATGGATGGATGATGCATGGTTCTTCTTGATTTGGTCAAATGTATCCTCCATCCTCTTCTGACTCTCCTCGTGGCTTACAAGCATCCTTTTTTAGCTATCATCTTGCTTTGTAAACTTAAAGCCTAAGAGATCCATCAAATTGTCCATTTTTTTTCTCCAAAGATTCTAAATGGTTTTTTTGAAAGCTGGAAGGTCGCTATGGTATCACTTGACAACTTGCGCTGTTAGTATTCCAAAAAAATCTTAGGTGATTTTTCCATCCTAGATTTTAAATGATAGAATAAGAATTATTACCTCTTTGTTATTGGCCCAAGTAATTAACTTGCTTAGTGCACCTAGTCCCCAACAAGAAACAGTCAGTTGTGTTATGGCTATCATATCTACATAGTTCATGTTAAAGGTGTATAACCTTCACTTAAGATGAAGAAGCTCCTTGCATATTGCTAAGTTTATTGATGAGAGCGAAAATCTGTGTTTGGAGAGTGGTCGCTTAGTCAATTGGGATCATATCTTTTTTCTCCTTGGAACCTGGTCTACTCCTTTAATTAGACCACAATCAACTGTTGTTCGCTATCTCTTTCAAAAGGTCATGGGCTGCATTTATAATTTTTCTTATGAAAGTCCCTCTTGTAACTACATCTATGGTTCCTCTTAAGCTTTGAGTCTATTGTAAAAGGTTTAGAAGAGAAACTTAAAGGTTATGGTATGGACAACTTTTTTATAGCTCCTTGAACCACTCCCAAGCCTCATAATATGGCTCGCATCAGTTTACTGGAAATTTATGATCTCCTTAATGATCATTATTGTCTGGGTTGGTGGGAAATACCTAGAAAGGAAAGCTTGAGCTAATTTCTATCATGTAGTAACATGCTTTAGGTTGAGAGAGTTTAACCACGCCTTAGCTGTGTCTTTTAATGTGAATAGGAACAACCATAACCATATTGCATTGTTAGACATTCCAGTGAACCGAAAAGTGTCACAAATCTCTAGGAATTTGTAGGATGAGCATTGGTGTCTTTAGTTGCTAACCCATAGAACTACACATTAGACTAAAGTATATTGAGGAGGGTTGGCTTAATCTCAAAGTTATTCATTTGTATTAGAGGCCTTACGATTCCTTGTTGATTTGCAATAAATCTTGGCCTCCTGAAGTCCATGAGGGTCCTTTGACATCCTCCTTGTTCACCTTTTTGCACCTTATTTGTTTGAATCTTTTTTTTTTGGAGATTAACCATTCTCAACTCTCTTTTATGCCTTGTAATATCTAAAAAATCTTCTTCACTTAGCTTAGTGGACCTTTTAGTGCTTCTTGTCTTCATGCACCTACAAATACATAAGGAAAAGTATCAAAAGCCCTTAAATCAAAATTACTCAAACTAAATAAGATGCTAAAATAACAATCCTCGAAAACGATGCCAAAAACGTTTTAGTACCAAAACTCATTTTACACTAATTAATGGAAGTGCACAGATCGTTACTTGTAGTATAAGTAGATATTGTCCCACAAAGATTATATTTAGTCACCATTTAATTCATGTTAAACTTACTTAATGAACAATTTTGAGTGATAAAAAAATATTAAATAAACTATGATTAAACAAACTAGTAATTAATAATCAATAGAGAAAAGTATATGAATTTGATAACTAATATTTGAGATTAGGAATTACTTCTATCCCTATTTTGCTTCCCTCTTATATTATTGAATCAATTATGCTTGACCCAAAATTTTCTAATGCTTAATTACCCTCTTTCAAGGTGTAATTATTTGTCCTTAGTTGAAATAAGATAGAATTAATCATGCTATCTCTCAACTTACACAACCTTTCTTAATAATTCAACTATATATAAAGAAATCCTATAGGTAATTAATCAAATAACTAAGATCTCTCTTCAACTACTTAAAAAATTGAATGTTTATAGGCCTATTAGGAGCTAACTATCATTGTACAACCCAACACAAATGCCTAAGCTCAATCTCTCAATCTATTACGAGGTATATGCCTAATAAACATCATAAGCATCAATTCATTGAATAAATAAGAAAAATTTTACAAAATAGTTCAAGAGTAACTCCTAAAAATAGTTCAACCACTCATAACAATAAAAAATATACCAGCATTCATGTTTCCCATATAAAAAAAGAATTAGCAAAGAGAGGGAAGAAAAAACTAGATGAAGCCTTGAAGTTTTTCTATTTACTCCAAGAAAGCTAGAAAATATGGGATTTTGCTTGTCTTGGTGATTCCTGAGGTTGATGGAGTTGGCTTTGTAGGATGCCACCAAAAACTTCCTCTTTTTCAACTTTTTAGATGTTGTCTAATGATTGTTTTAGGCTCCTAGGGTTTCGAGTCCCTATATATGTCAAAAAAGAGGGTCCCGACACTTAAAATCTTGTGCTTGACTCGTCCAAGGTTCAGCTCTATTGTCACCCTCGTGCACTCTTCGAGTGGGTGGCATGATCTAACATAAGCACGATCATGCACTGTAGTTCTTCAACTCTCTGCGTCATTCACTCTTTCGGCCATAACTCATTCTCCATGACTTCATTTGACTTGAAACTTGAAATGCGAGCTCTTTACACATTGATATTAGTCCCCATCAAATATCCTAGCCATTTGAGCTCTAAAAGTATGTTTAAGGGCTCAGTAATTTCCCTGTCTAACATCCAATACTGAAATTCTACTACCTGTGAAACTAGCCTCCAAAGTGCATCAATTAATTCCTCAAAGAAGCTCAAAATGTACCCTTAAACACTAAGTAATATCAAGAAACAATTAAACACCTAAAAGACCGGGGAAAGATATAAAACATCAAATAAATTATGGTTGAAACACACATATAACACTTAAAACACATGAAAGCAACATAGAATCATAACCTAAAGACAGACTTATCAATATTCTACCAACACCTACTAGGAATATAAAAGACTTACTCTAGCTTGACTACTTCATTTTAAGATATATGAACATAATACTTTGCAAGTTTCTTGATTTCCTCCTTTACCCTTTGCAATTTCTTGAAACATTTAAAAATTACTCAAAATGATCAACTTGAATATCTATTTCATTAGGAATTGCTTCGTGGGATGCTTCCAGTTTTGTTAAATGATTGAATAATCTAAAGGAGTAGTTATCCACTTCTTATTTGAAAGATTATATACCTTAATAGGAGAGTGATTTGAAATGTGAGGACTAGAGTAGCTTACAAAACTCTTAAGCAAGTTATTAAGCCACAATAAATTAACCATGGACCTATTTGATTTCCTGTTAACAGATGTAGACTTATTCCACTAAATTCAAAATTTTCTATCAATCATTAAACCCACAAACCAATGCATTAATTCAATCTCTAAAGTCCTGGTAGTAACTTATACTAAAAAAAGTATTTTATTCTCTTAAGAAAGAATGGTATAATTAAAATCACTTATCAAGAGCCAAGTTTTGTTCATACTACTCCATATTTACTATAGTCTTTTCTAAAGTAATCTTCTTTGAAAAGAAAAATTAGAACCACATATTATTAGATGCAAAACTTAGGGCTACTATTTAGCAGCGGACATTTTATATGCATGATTTAATTCATCATTTCTAAGACTGAAATGTTCACAACATTAGGGTCATTGGTTACTAAATTTCTATTATTATAAAGGTAACAATGATTTGTGTTTATTCTCCATTACTTCTACAAAAACAATTGATTCCCCATTGCCTTATCTTTATAATTTCTAATAGGCTAATAGTACTAGGCTTTTTTTAATTAAAAAAATAGCACATCGCTCCCTCACTAAGTTGCTTGACAGTTTTCATTCCATTTCTTCTATTTTTTTCTTCCTTTTGTCCTACATTTCTTTTATGTCCAACTATATTCTTCTCTGTATTTATTCATTTTTATCTTTTGTATTTTCTTATATAACCATAATGTTTGTATTCATAAGTTATCCAAAATTTTCTACTAAAAAGTTTAAACGATAAATTGATTCTATCAAAAGTTACCTACAATATTAGAACAAATATAGCAGAAACATAAGTAAATTATTATGGAAATTTTATTAACCTTGTTAAAGTAAACCATAAATGTTAGAAAATAAAGGCTCAAATTTGAAATAATAGCACAAAGTTCAAACTCAATGTCAAGATTATGGAAGTAAAATTAGACTAACAAAGTGTCAAAATTTCAAAAACGATAATGTCTTATTTTCTTACTTATTGGAAAGAAATATCTTTAAAAAACAAAATAATTGGAACATTATTAAGTGTCTGCGAGGTAGATTGTTCAACCAATATATCAAAATAAAATTTTGAAACATTTTCCATAAGCACATCAAAATAAATAATAATCACATAAGAACAAAATATGATAGTTGAAGAGATAAAGGAAGAAATAAGCACCATATTTAGAGTGATTTTTTCCTCTTTCACCTAGCTTTACTCTTTAAGCTCCATTAGAAATTTTGGATCAACTATTGATTTTCTTCAGTAAGTGAAGAGACAAATGAATAACTTGTCTTTTTCAAAGGTTAAAGTCAAACCTCACAAACTTTAAGTGTCAGAACTCTCTTTAAACACATTACTAAGGCCTACATTCACACAAACTTTCTCAATAATTAACATAAGCCTTCCTCTCTTTAGAAAAAATATTACAATTTTAGAACATTTTATGAATTTCTTATAAAAATTCAATTCTCTTTTTTTCCCTTTTTTGCCTTGAATTTTTTTGGCTTCACACTTTTTTTTATATAATTTTGTCTTAACTTTCTAGTCATTATTAAATCACTTCTTTCCATACAAAGCAAAATCTAACCATTTCAACCTTATTTGACACAACCAATTTGGTTTCTTTACAATCCTTGAATTGGTTTGATTATAAGGTTTTAGGACAGTCAACTGCTCCAAGTTCAGTTGATCTCACGTCAGTTTATCGCTTTAAGGCTAATTATTCTACTAGAAATTCGACCTCTTAGGCTCTTCTCAATTATACAACGTCTCATTAATCTTCTAATACTTTTGCATATTAACTTGCTCGGAAAATCTCAAACAATACCTAAGTTATTTCATATTTTCTAAATTTAAACAACCTTCTGCATGTTGCAAGTAAACTCCAACTGTTTAATCTTCTATTTCAAGACTTCTTCATCAAATCAAAACTTGAAAGATTGATTATAAGACTTCAAGTGACAAATCCAAAGCTTTCTATAAGCTTTCATTAAAGTAAAAGAGTTTTATACAACAAGCAAAAACATAACTATGAATACAATTATTGCTACATTTACATTAAGGCAACAAAATTGATGATATTATATAATGTGGTAATGCTATAAACATGAGATAAAAAAATTATTAGGTAATCAAATGAATATTGTTCTTTCAAATTTTATCTAAGGAAATATAATAATTTTAAACTATAGCAACAATGTTAAACGGTTATAATAATAGTTTCAGTCATTATAAGGTAGTGAATTGATTTTTTTTAGGCAACAATTGAAAAGGATTCATAAATCAATCAATTGAAATGAATCATTAAGATGTTATATAACCAATTAGTCCTATCAAATCATGGAGCCATATCTATATGTAAAATGAATAGTCACAAAAACAAATGCATCATCATTGAAATAATTCCACAACATTTAATCATTAACCACTTTAAATTGAGCTTTGAAGTGAGCTTATTTATGAAAAGGGTTTATACACTTTGATGTTTAAATGAACAAGTAACAAATGATGCTTAATTCAACATCAGATTTGGTGTGAGAACAACACATTAGGAGCTTTCATATCAAAATTCACAACAATAGAACATGTACAAAATAAGTTATAGCTAAAAGACTGAAGAGTTAAAAAATTTGAAAACATGCAGTACACGATTGTGTAGCTACACGATCATGACATCACTCAGAGCCAAATTTCTATCACCCTCGTGCTTGAGCACAAGGGTGACAATGGGAATGAAGCTAGAATGTGTCTAACATAGAATTATATGACTTGGAAGCCACTTTTAGACACCTTTAAGAGTTAGAAATCCTAGGAGCCCCTAGATATCATCTCAGGGCATACTAAATGAGGAAAGGAAGGTTTTTTTATTGCTACATAAAAGAGGAAATACCATCCACCTTGGGAATCATCAAGAAACATCAACTTCCAAATTTTTTAACATTGAGGGAGTGAAGAGAAGAGTTCTAAGCTTAAATAATTTTATTCTTTTCTCTTCCTTTTTTTAAACCTTTTTTTATGGAAAACATGTTAGTTGATAGATTTATTATTGTCATGAGTGGCTGAAAGCATGTAGGAATTACTTTTCAACTATTTTGTGAAACTCTTGCTTATTTATTCAATGAATGAATGCTTCTGATTTTTATTTTGCCTATACCTTACAATAGATTAAGATATTGAGTTAAAGAATTTGTGTTAGGTTGTAAAATGAGAGTTGGCACCCAACAGACTTATAAACATTAGATTTTCAAGTGTTTGAACATATATCTTAACTGTATCGCTAGTAATTATAAGATTGCTTCATATCTAATTGAGTATTTGGGAAAGATTTTGTATATTGAGAGGTTACAAGACTAATTCTATCCTATTCAACTAGGGAAAATTAGTTACACCTTGGGAGAGGGTAACTAAACTTTAAGAAATCTTGGGTCAAACATAATTGAATTAATAAGCTAAGAGGGAAACAAAATAAGGATAGAAGTAATTCCTAGTCCTAAACCTTGAAGTTCCAAATTCCTGCACTTTATTCCTTTGAATGTCCATTGTTAGTTTGTTTAACTTTACTTTATTTTTCAGTTATTGTTGATTGACATTATGCCTTAAACAAAGTTTAACCTGAACTGAGTGGTGACTAATTCCAATCCATGTGGAACAATATCCACTTATACTAGAAGTTATTATTTGTGGACTTTCGATATTATAATAAAATAAGTTAGTAGTTTATTAAGCAATTAAATAGTATTTAGATTAGGTAATGAAAATAAAAACATAGTTAAGATTTTAAAACCTCAAGGAGCTAATTGAGATGGGAATTGAGCATTTGTCACTCCTATACATCCCATAAGTAAAGTAGATCAAAAACTATAGTAAAGAAAATATTAGGAAATTGATAACAATGGCTTGAAATTCATACTTTAACTTTTGAAATTATTTCTATAAGAATAAAGATTTATTAATTAGGTAAATTCATCTTATAATTAGAAAACAAAAAAGATCTTACAATTTAAGTTATTGGACGCATTTACTGATATGTTGCAAAATTCTTGTTCTTTTTTTAAAAAGAATATCTCTAATTTCATATGTACATCAATTTACATACAAGAAAATAGAAAGAATAGTTAATATTACTCATGTTTTACTGATATTTCTTGTGCACAAATTTGTAATGAATTTTTAAAGTTTTTTTTTTCTAAAATAGAAAGAGGAAGCAATTAAGTACAGGGTGATTAGCTTAAAAGATATGATAATGCAATAGATACTACATTTTTTATTTTATAATTGTCTCGAAATTGAATATCATATAGCACTTTTAAGTGAATAATTTTAATTGATATCATATTGGTGCTAATACTTAAGTAATGATTTATTTAAAATTTTTATAATACAATGGAAATAATTTTGTAAGAGAATATGAAAGTAACGAAAAGAATTTAGGAAAACAAATAAAAGCAGCCTTAAATGGACATGGAGGAAAATCTTTTAATCGAGAGAGCATAAGGCTCTGAATACAACGCAAAATATATGTTAGAAATCAAGATCAGTGACAAAGATTTAAAAACCATAATCATATAAATTATATAAAACAAAATATTTTATTAAATATAAATAATCTAAGAATAATCACAAACTTATGAATTATTTTTGTAGTTTCCATAAGAAACCTGGAGTAGAATCTATCCAATCCTTTGAACTCTCTTGTATGAAGAATGTTCTTTCCTTTTTGTCAAGACCTTATCCTTTTGTTTAGATCTCAAGTTTTTATACCCACATTCAAAAAATAAACATAACTTCCAAACATAAATTTGAAAGTCGTGTCTTTAAACTAATCCTGTCATAGGTGGATTAGTAATTTACATCATCTTTTACTCACACATAATGGGATTATTTGATTGGAATTCTACATGTTCTTATACTCATTCAATAACAAGTTTGACTAGAATACAACAAGAGCTCATTGTCATATATCCATTAGGAGTATACAACATCTTGAATAATGAAATGATATAGTATGCTACACCCTAGGTAATATCTTGCAGTGTTACTCTCCTTTGATCTCATTTACTCTTTTGTATCATTGTTGTATTCAATTATCTACTTAAGAGATAGTGCACCTTTGAGTACATTTTCATAAAAGTCATTAATAAAAAAATGATCTTCCTCTTTTCTCAATTCTCTTTTGAATTCTATTGAATTTTCTTTCTTAGAATTGTTCCATAGATTGCATCTTGCATGATCTTTTGGTAATAATCTAAAGTAAGAAAAAATAAATTCAATTATCAAGAATTAGACAAGAGCTATGAGGGTATAAGATGAGGCTTCTTTTAACCTCCAAGGTCTTGCACAATGAAAGTTGAGATCCTGCAACTTACATTAATCCCTTTATGGTCCTTATAGTGCACATTGTATTAGTCATTTGCTACGATATTAACTCATTTTCTTTCACAATATAAATATTTTATTAATATAATATCGTATAGATTATAGTTCAAACATACACAATGATTATCTTGAGTTCACTTACCTACTCTTATTTTCACCTTTTAGAACTCAAATCTAACAACTCAAGACAGATATAGTGATCATTTAGTTACATTTAACCAATTTCTTTTTATCCTTTTATCTAAGATAGTGATTGTAGTTTAATTTTGTTTTCAATTATTACCTAGATAATAAATATTAGACCTATCTTATCTTTAATCATTACAAATACTAGAGGCGATTGCTTATATGAGAGGGTCAATCTTTATCTCTCTGACATATACTTTTAAATTATGCAAAGCAAATTCACATAAAGTATACATAGTTAGCATTGTAATGACACATAATTATTCAAGATCAATATGTATTTGACATTTAAACATGACAATAAAATAAGTAAACATTCAAGTAGAAATATTGATCAATTACTTTTCAATATCAATGTAAATTCAGTGACTTTGTATACCAAATGTATGTATCTATGGAAATTGGTTTTTTTATTAGGTTAGTCACCATATTTCTTATTGATATGCATATCAAGTTCATGTTCGTTACTCCTCAAACAATTATGTATTCCACATAATTATACTTGGTATCTACAGAATTGTCTTGAATTTAAATTTTGGGATTTATGGTGTAAGCAATCATCATTTAATCAATAATTTTTTATATCTATATATCCTTATATACATAGATTGTTGCCTGACTACCACAATAAATAATCAGCAGTACTCTTTAGATACCTCATAATTCTTTTGACTACTTTCAAATGTACTTGTCACAGATTAGACTAATATTTGCTCAACATCTTAATAGTGTGAAAAATATCTAATCAAGAACCCATCATTACTTGCATGAGACTCCAAATATACTAGTGTAATGAACTTTGATAATTTATTTCCTTCTTTGTGGCACTAACGGGCAAATTTTTTTATTATGGCCTTTATCTTCAATAATAGGATTGTTAACTAGTTTGCAATCTTAAATATAAAATAATTCAAAAGTTTTTAAATATATATATCATTCTAGAAGGAGACAATAATCTTTCTAAATGATCTCTTAAAGTCTTAACTCAAAAAATGTATGTTACTTCTCTTTTATTCTTCATCTTAAATTCAAATAACAATTAATCTTTGATTTGCTTAAGAAATACATAATCATCATAAGCAATCAAGATATCATTGACGTATAAATATCAAATCATAGATTTATCATAGATATTTATCACGTATAAATATAATTCTAATCGATCATATAAAATGATTAAATTATGAAATGAATATACCATTATCTTGGAGATTGCTTCAGGCCATGAATCGATTTCAGTAATTGTCATACTTAAATTTCTTGGTCTACCATAGTTAAGCCTCAACTTGTTCCTTATAGGTTTGTTCTTTTAATTCTTCAGTTAAAAGAACAATCTTTACATCCCTGGGATGTATTTCAAAATATATATTGGCTATAATTTCCAAAATAAGATTAATTAAAGCAAACCTTACCATAGGTAGAGAAATTTATTCATAATCAATTTCTTCTGTTGTGTATACCCTTTATGTCTAAGGTGAGCCTTGTATCTTTTGATACTATCATCAGCTGTTTCTTTTATTTTTTAGAACCTACTTATTATCAATAGTTTTTGCCTTTTAAGAAGACCAATCAAGTCTCATACTTTATTAGAGCTTAATGAGACAATCTCTTCTTTGATTTCTTTCTTTCATTTTTCTTCATCAGGGCTAAAAAGAGTCTTATTCACATTCCTTAACTCATTTTCTTCTGGTGGGTTATTTTAGTGAATTACTCTTCCCTCTATGTCCTAATGTCCCATATTTATGAGAGGAATCAGCAATATAACCCTTAGATCTTAAGTTATCATGTCAAGATTTCTACTTATCCCTGACTTATATAAGGTATTTATAACTGAGTTTGTTAGCACTTAATTAGGAAAATAAGTAGTTATTAACAATACGTCACCCCGAAGGTGATTAATTAATTGGTTTGTACCGCCATGACCATAATAATCTTGAATGACTTTTTACATGTCATCTTTGTTATGGAGTTTGTGGAATAGTCAAATGTTTTTCATTTCCTTTTTATCATATAACATCCTGAACTCTTCAGACATGCATTCTTATTCCATCTACTTGATTTTTCACCAAATTCATTTACTTCATGAGATAATTAAATGCTTCTAAGTTATGAGAAATCAAGTAGGCAAGACTATAAAGAGTTTAGTCATTTATAAAAGGATTGAAATACTTAAATACACAACTTTCTTTAGATATTGTTGCAATCTAAACAAATTATAACTTTAATCAATTTAATTTAAGACCAACCAAAGGTAAGAGCACCTTTTCAGCAAGTACTATAAAACGGAATAAACCACGAGTATCGTTATTCCTAGGAATCTTAGCGTAACATTAGATAAATTAATGTAAGATTATCTAGACAAATCTAAACTAATAGATAAATAAAAACTAAAAGGAAATAATGAAAATAAAAACCAATAATGAAAAATAAAAAGAAACAAAGCTTAATATAAACATAAGCTAAAGGAATAGGAGTCTAACATTCGATAAATTAGCTAGGGCTTCGAATTCAATGGGTTAAGAGAACAAGAAATACATCATTGGACTCATTTAAGGCCTATGTCACTAATGAAAGACATAACCAATGATCATGGAAACATATTTTCTCTTCTAAACTAAATCCATTCATTTTGTTCTAACATATAAACTGGAATAAAAGGCATTAATTTCAAGACGTCTAAGATCAAGTTTGTTAATCCTAGGAACTCTCACAAAAGACTTTAGGGTCAGTTTAACACCTAAATTCAATTGTGTTACCTAATTAATCCTGAAATAATTAAAAATCTATGGTTATAGGTCCTCTAATCATCTAAAAATCTCATTAAGATGGTCTTCTAAGCAAGATTAAACATTAAGCATTTCAATTAAAAAAAAATCTTCCAAAAAACACAAAAGTCATTAAATCATAACCTTAACCAAGCAACTTACTCATAAAAATTCAAACATAAAACACAATTCATGCTCATAACATATTTTCATTGATTGAATACTCAAAATAAAACAACTAAGGCCATGTTTACTTAGGGGACATTTAGTTGGGTTGTGGGTTGTGGGTTGTGGGTTGTGGTTAATGTATTTTGTATTAATTGTTGTGTTTTTTTTTATTTCTGTACTGTATTAGTGTGTTTTCTTTATTGATTATTGTTTTTGGAAAAACAATAAACCAAAATTAAAAATCAAAACTAAATTAAACATGGCCTTAGGCTTGTGTTTTTGGTTTTGGTTTTTTTTTTCTAAATACAAAAATCGAAAAAGAAATCACATTAATACATTATAGAAATTAAAAAAGAAAACATAATAACTATTGCAAAAACATAACAACCATAACCCACAACCCATAACCCAACCAAACATCCCCTAAGCAAACACTTAAGCTAGGAATTTAAAACTAAACATAACATTCGACTAAAGAAGAAAAACAACTCTTGAAAATATAAAGCAATAACCAAGTCAATGAAATATCCAACAAATTGACTAAACTATGGAAAAGAAACGACCAAAATCAAAACAAGGCCAAATGAAACTAAATCCAAGGAAGCCATCTTTGATGACTAGGAAGACTTTTCTAATGCATGGGGCTATTCAAGTCCATCGAACTAAGAGAAACTCCAAGAAACTCATTCTCAACAAGCTGCCCAATTATTGACAAAAGAGCCATCAAAACAAAGTAATGACTGAATGATAAAGAGAACAAAATGATGGAAATGAAGATAGAAAAATGAACACCAAGGGAGTGGCGTTGAAGAGACATGTTATGCAATCCAATGGAGAGCTTCTTCTCTTCACTAGTGAAAACCGTAGCTGCTCAAGTAGTTGGCCATCATTTTCTTCTTGTTTTGAAAGGTTAAATCCATACTAAGAAGATATTCCATGCTAGGCCGACATCTCACTACCAAAAACTTCAAGTGGTTGTTCTCCACTTACTCTCATATAACCATCAAGTTGAATATGCTCTCCATCCTTGTTTTGTCTAACCTGTCCACTTCTTATTTTCTTTTTTTTTTCCCCCTCCACTTGAGAGCTTTCCTTTTTCCTTTTATACTCTAGGCATGTGTGCTCCTCATTTTGCCTTGTTTGCTTCTCCAAAATGATGTGTTTCTAGGTGAGCTTTTGTCTATAGGTCATGTGTCTTCTCCATCGTGAGAAGCTCTCCTCATTTGAAAAGTGTGATGTTGTTTCTAATGGATGAAAGCTAGTGGAATTCACGTGTCTTGGTCACTAATTTTGGATGAAAACTATCCACTTACATCCTCCCATACTCACGTTGTTTTATGCCTCATACGAAGCTTCTTAGACATGTCTTGGTCTTTAATTTTCGATGACAACCTACTGCATTTTTCTTTTAATTAAACCCACTTTCCTTGCTCCTTTCTTAGCTTACAAATTTGATTGGTTGATTGGCTCCTTGCCTTATGTTGATTAGCTCCATTCTAGCAAGTTATTCATGTTGAATAGCTTTCTCTCCTGCAGGTTGTTCACATTACATAGGTTGCATTTTGGTTGGCTTCATGTGTTCCGCTCCACTAGCCTTGTCCATTTGGTTGTGTTCCAAGTTGCTACTCTCTTGGCTACATTTTGTAGTTGCATGATTGTGGTTGGCCACAAAAAAATTAGCTTAAACTAATCTTTCTTTTAACACATAATTCAACAATTTATTCGATACCAACATTTTGGTAAGTGTACCAGTCGAATCAAGTAATAAAATAGGGTATATTTAAGACTCCAAGTATAGATCTCATGATTAACCAAGTGTTTGGTTACTTCACTAATTTAAACCACGTTGTTTATTGATTTTTCTAATAAACTAGGTAGAGACTGTCGAATCATAGCTTATTTGAAGGGGATATCTTAAGTGATCCGTTTAGGACACGCATTAAGCATTCAATCATTAAAGATTAACCCATGAATCATGCATGAATAATAAATTAACACAGTTATTCATCCATAAACATATTCAACATGATAACTTTACTAAAATTAATTATTAAGCACAATAATTAATCAAAGGACATAATAAATATAAGTTAAGCAATAAAACTTTGATTAATTCAAAATAAGAAAAATAATACACAAAATTAAGAGTTTAGAATGAACCAAATCACATCCTCATATGGTATTCTAACTCTAAACACGTGCATAGAGTTGCTAAAAACTCATAAACAACCTGAAAATGTCAAATTACAAAAGATTGAAAAGAAAAACAACCTAAAATCTACTTTGATCTAAGAACTAACTAAAACTAAGATGATTTGCTCTAAATCTAGTTGTTTAGAACGTCTAGAGAGCCCCTCTATTTATGGGAATGAAGCAACTGCAAGTGCATGAAGAAGACAACCGAAATGTTGAAGATTTGAATCAAGAATTACTACTACCACCCTTCAACGACGGTCTGCAATGAATGGAAATGATGTTGTTGAAGGATGAATAGCCCACCGTTAGTGTACAATTTTTGGCATCTTAAACGATAGACTACAATCCATTAACGGTGGGCTATGCAGGGTGCCATTAATGGTCTAGAAATCATAATCTTCTTGTATCCATTCCACATAATCTCTAATTCTTCACATCAAACTGCAATTGAATCTTTTCTAAACATAAATTAAACATTTAAATACTAAAATAGGGGTAAATTGACATCAAATAACAACCAAAAGCACTATGAATTTTCCCCCTAACAACTCCCCACACTAAAGTTTTTGCGTGTCCTCAGGCAAACCAATCCATCAACTTTCTCGAATTAGTATATAATTATAGGAAAATTAATTCAAGATAAATAACATAATTATTGAAAATGTATTCTTCACCTTTTAAAAACAATGACTCATCGAAATGTTATATAATCAATTATTCTTATCAATTTGTAAATGCATTTAATTCATGTCATTCTTTTTCAACCTTCAGCCTAAATCACAAAAATCAATTCTACATGTAAAAGGCAAATATAATGAGTTTAGTGCATTAACTTTTTAAA
>JAOXYD010212971.1:0-20027 GCA_028565735.1 Pinacopodium congolense
ACTGAAGGTTGGAGCAAGTTTTAGTCGCAATTATTAAAGATTCACGTTAGAAAACGTGTCTGTCAACTATCAATGACAGTCGTATTGATGAACAACGGCACCGTTGAAGGATGAACAAATCATCACTGATAGTCTATTTTCGATTACTTCAATGGTGGTATGTGGATCCATCAATGGTGCTTAGCCAGACCACCGTTGATGGTCCAGAATTGGATGATTTTGCTTCCTTTTCACTCAATTCTCCAATTATTCACATCAACCTTCAAATTAAACATTTGTAAACATTAATTGAACATTTAAGCACTGAAATAAGGGTAAAGATACAACAAATAACATCAAAAAACACTATAAAATTCACCCTTAACAACTACCCCACACTTAAGTTTTTACTTGTCCTCAAGCAAACTAATAATTCAACTTTCTCAAACTAGTATATAATTATATGAAAATTAATTCGAGATTAATAACATAATTATTGAAAAAAATTTCTTCGCGTTTAAAAAATAATGACTCCTCAAAACGATATGTAATCAATTAATAATATCAAATCGTAAATGCATTTAAATTATTTCATTCTTTTTTAACCTTCATCATAAATCTTAAATCAATTTCACATGTAAAAGGTAAATATAATGAGTTTAATGCATCAACTTTCTAAAAAATTTCACATCCTTTATTTAATAATTTATTTAATTAACTAATTAATTAAATATGTGAGCAACTTAGTTGAGAAGTAACTCAATCTTTACACACACACACACACACACACACACACACACACACATATTGTTTACTCTTTTTTATTTTATTTTTCTCTTTTTCTTTCTTTTTCATTTTTTCTTCATTTTTTCTCTTTTTTTATATACATATATATAAGATTAGAAATCAGTGGAGTAAATTCTGCTAACTTATTTAGTTAATTAACTTATTTATTTATTCTAATGATAAAAATGTTTTAAAAAAAGTTACAAAATTACTTATTAAGTTGCATTTTATATGTGAAATATCATTCTAATCATCAAGTATCCGTTATCCAAATTATGAAATGAGATAAAAGTATTTAGTCATTAATATTCAAAATTAATCATATAACATTTAAAATTATTAAAATAATTAAATTCAAAAGAAAACATGGATAATAGTAAGCATCAAAATCGAAATTTTTTTCACAAATTATAGACTATTAAAAGAAAATGAATAAACTGATATGCTATCAAACAATAAATACTCAAGTGTGCTCAACTAATATATCATTCCCCCACACTTAAATTGAAAATTATCCCCAATATTTATAAATATAACAAATAAGTATAAAATACGAGATAAAGGAAACAATACTCTTAGATCAAATGTGATCGTGCTAGCTCTTTGTTGATGTGAATTACAACTATCTAAAAATCAAGGAAAAAACATTAAAGCATCAGAAATAGAATAAAACACACCGAACCAAAAACTAATACACCAAAACACACCAATAGCATGCTAAAAGCACACTATTTTATTAAAAGAATAAAAAATCCTAAATAAAAAATTCTACTTCTACGGTTGGGTTGCCTCCTAACAAATGCTTCTTTAAGGTATTTTAGTTAAACTTTAGGGTTAAAGTATTTTCAATCTTAGCCGAGGTTCAAAACCTAACTTTTCATCCTCATCTTTTGAATAATGACAAACTAAATGTGGAAGGTTTCCTATACCATTCAGTAGGGTCCTGAATTCATAAGTCTTACCCTTGTCAAAGCATTTTGGAAAACATTATAGGTATATAACTCTCATTCGCGAATCAAAAGCTGAAATACCTATGAAATCAAAGCTCTAAAATGCTACTGTGGACTCTTCATCTATCTTATTTTCAATGACTCGGAATTGATGTTCATATTCAATAGTTTCAAATTTTATGTTAGTTAAAGCTAGTACAGACCCATCACTTTCACTTGCTAACTCAATTGAAGTTGTAGGATCAATTCTCTTAATTGATTTTAAAATTTCTCCCATAGTTCATTGATCATGTTTAGGGTGCACATGATTTTTCTAAATGTGAAAGGAATGCAGCCTTATTAAGCCACGAAGATTCAGGGTGATCCATCCAACTAGAGGTACATTCATCTATATGCTTAGGATACTGTTGACTAGGAAAAGGTGAAGGTTGCTCAAAACAAGAAGGATTAAACTAAGAGTAATCAGGGTGATCCTCATACTCAGGAGTATATGTTTCAAAATATGCAAATTGATTTGTCCAATCATCACCTCAGTTAATTTGAGACTCATACCATTTGGACTTTTATGGTTATTTTGGTGATGCTCTTACCTCTAGACACTATCTAGAAGCTGCCAAGGGAGAATTAACAAGTACTAATCCATCTTTGAATGGTTTCGTATAATCTTGAAGGACAAAAAGGATCAAAATGCATCAATACAAAGATCAAAGATATAATTTCACATATCAATCATTAAGGAGTCAAGGATTTTAAACAATTAACCACGAGCTTTCTTATTTTCTTCTTCCTTTTAGTCGCTGATATGGTTGGTACAATGTGTAGGAACTAATTTTTTAATGAGATTTTGATTTTTTTAAACTTTAAGAAATACTATTTATTGTTATTCTTTGTTTATCTTTTGATTTCTAAATTTTGTGTTTGATTTTTTTATAAATATTAATGACTTTAAATGTTGAATGTTAGGTGAACATAACCTTTATATTAAAATAATTTGATTTTGTATGATTTGATTGAGAAATCAATCGTATGCTTTAGATCACTCTATAAGCCAAGCATCTTGCATGGAAACATAGAGATAGGCTTGCATAAAAAGTTCTAGGTTAGTTGTGAGTAGAGCCAAAATAATAAGTTCCATAGAACAATTTAATTCATTTAATTGATATGTTGAGAATGATTTAAAACTTTCACTTAACATATCAAATTGCATAAGATTGTATAACTTGAGAGCGAATATCTTAGGAAACCTATTGTCTCTTACATTTGAAAAATGAGTTGAATCAAGATTAACAATGAAAACGAATACATTCTAAAGGAATTAATTACCTTAATCCTAACTTCATCACTGATAGTTAGTCTTTGTGGGCTGTTCTAGGCATTTACTTTCAATAGTTTTGTTTATTTTCTTTATAAATTTAATCAATCACTTGAACATTTGATAGGTTAGCTTATTTATAAAAAATTCATTGATAATAGTAGTTCTTGAAATTCGACACCTAGATTCATCGTAAATATATTACATACCCATAGGTACACTTACCTTCAGTGTGTTGTGGTATTATTTGGTTTGTTTATTGGTATTTTTAAATTAAAACTTAGGTGTGACCATACGCGCATAAAGCTTTTAATGTCATTGTTAAGGACTATGCCATTATTAAGTGTTTTCTATTCTTTGTTGGACTAGCTTTTTTTAGATAGTTTTTGTTTTTTTGTTTAAGTTTTTGCAATAATTGACTTTTTTCAATTTTAATTTTATTAAAAAAAATTTGTTTCTTGATCTTTAACTTTTCAAGTTAGGTATCTTCTTATATGATCAAAATTCATCTTGTAAATCTACTTAAACCAGATTTATAAGTAAAGAGAACATTTAAAATAGTTTTGAAAGAGAAGAAGTAAAAGAGCAACACCAAGTTTGAGGTCCTAGAGCCATAAGTAGATATTATGTACCACAAATTAAGGCTTGGATCACCATTAACTATGGTAGATCTCTTGAGACCTTCCCTCCAAGGCATTAAATCTAGCATCTAGGGGCCAAGAGTAGAGACTACGAGATTATAGATCAAGTCACATATGCTTTAAATGTTGTAGAACTACGTATAATTTAATAGGCTTTTGGATGAAGATTCCAACAATCATGTCACTTCTAGAGATTTGTGACAAATTCAACCTCAATGGTATGTAAAAAGAGGCCATTAGATTAAGACTATTCCATTTTTCACTGAGGCGCAAAACCAAATCTTGGTTGAAGTCAAACTCGCCCAGTTCCTTTACTTCGTATAACCAATTAGCTGAAAAATTCCTTATAATTCCTTCACTCTTGATTAGCTAAACTGCTTAATGAAATTACCTCTTTTTAGTATTAGGAGTAGGATAACTCACACGAAGCCTCGAAGTGTTAGAAGGACATGTTCAAAAAGTGTGTGCATTATAGATTTGACTTAGGCATGCTGATGTAGATGTTTTATAGATGCCTTAACTTCACCCCGAAGTATTTGATAGATGCATCATCTAGTCGCATTACCAATTTCAAGACTCCTAAGCAGTTGTAGGAGCATATCAAGAACATAGCCTTGAACACTTATCAGCAAGGGAGTATAAGAAAGAGATCTATTTCTAAGAATATGTAGGACGAAGGTATGTTTACCTCTTTAACAATAAAATTTGATGTTTTGGCTAAGAAGATTAAGATGATGGTAGTAGAGTTAACCCCCTTTTAAGGGATGTACTGTCAGATTTTTAAAGGGAGAAATTCAAGTCGAGAGTGTCACATGAACTTTATAGGTAGAGTACATGCACTTTATAGGTTCAAAGTTCAATACTAATATTTTAAAAAAAGCTACCAGTAACTTAGGATGGAGGCAGCCTTCAAATGTACCTAACATAAAGGTGGCCATAGTAAAGTTTATCACTATAATTGAGGATCATTTCCAAAAGCCTGAAGTCTCCTTCCATAACTTCGGACTCCAAATAGACAATTTAGTTAAGCAAGTTTTTGAAGATCCATAGGGCACATTCCTAATCCACTATAAGCTCAAAATAAAAGCACAATAGAAGTCATCACATAATGAAGTGAGTAGGAGTTAGTTGAGAGTGAGATGGAAAAAGAAAAAGAAGAATATAAAGTTGATAAGAAGATGGTAGAAGTGGATGAAGACGACAAAAGTACAAGAACGAAGAAGAAACTAGTAAAGGAGTACAAGTAACCAATTCCATGCCTGAGTAGACTACAAAAAAACCACTAAAATGAGAAATTCGATAATTTTTAAGTAATTACATACCAATATGCCTTTTCTAAAAGCTTTTTCATAAATACCAAAGTATGCAAAGTTCTTAAGGGATCTCCTAGAAAATAAGAAGAAATTGGAAAAGTTATCCATTGTGCAACTAAATAAGGAATGTTTAACCATCCTAAAAAACAAACTACTACAAAAACTAAAGGATATAGGAATTTTCACTATCCCTTGCAGTATTGGTAGTTTTTACCTTGATAAGGAATTAGTGGTCTTAGATGCTAGCATAAATTTGATGCCATATGATAGGGGTCCATTTTATAGTGTTTTTCATTATTATTTAAGGTCAATTTTCCATTATTATAATGTTTAAATGTTCAATATATGTTTGGAATTATTTAATTTGTAGATTCAAGTCAATAATTGAAGAATTTTACAAAAAAAAATCAACTTTAGAGCATTTTTTAGGAGTTCATTGCCCATATTAAGCAATGCCATTTATAGCACAATACATACCATCATGGCGATGTTCTGATGGGTTAAATGCATGTTTCAAAGAACACCATTATACTATAGTTTCCGCCATTGATGAGTAATCTATTTCAAAAAATAAAATGCGAGTATTAAATGATGCCTTTAAGTTCTAAATTTAAGCACTATTTGAGTATGTAGATACGTTTTCCCAATTAAATTTAATCTAATTTCTCCACCAATTCATGGCCAACCTGCATCCAACTTATAGAAGAAATATATAAGCAACTTTAGGAGATTGAAGAAAAGTTTAGAAAAATGATTACACCACTTTCTATCAAATTTTCATATTCTTTATTACGTTAGGGTTCTTTTAAGTGTATTCTTCATTTTCCATAAAATGTTTTAGAGATTAAAGCTTGCTTTTAAAGATTGTAACAGCTAGGCATGTTGATAACACCTTAATTATACATCTTTTAGGTATGATTTCATAATGATTATATTATGCTTGAGAAGTAATTCCATGTGATTCAAGCGTACATTTGATTAACTCTTAAATGAGATCTTTCTTATGTTTTTTTTTATTATTGTTCATGTTAGGAAGGAATTTGGTAAGCATAATAATGCACTTTTTTTAGTAGAATATATGTGAAATAAATTTGAGGAGTTAGAGCATGAAGTTAGGACCCTCCACATTAAATATAAAGGCCATATGATGAGCTATAAAAACTGCATAAAGAAAAGAGAAAGAGAAGCTTAAGCAAGCACCAATTTTAGTTAAAGGGATTTTGATGAGACATTATATGCACTTTTGTAGCTCACAGGGAAGCAAAAACATCATATTGTTAAGCTATACACAAAATTTGATGAGGTTAGGATGAGTAACAAAGAAGTTATAAAGAAAAGGTCAAGAAGAGATGAAAGCTAGAAAATCTGAAAAGCTGGAGAAAGCAAATAAGATAAAGCAGTAGTCCAAAATCATGGACTGTTCATGATCCTGGTAAAGAGTGCAATAATCTTCAGTCCAAGATTATGGAGCTCCACAATTGTGGGCAGCAACACTTATAAAAAAACATAGGTTTCACATCTTTTTGAGGTTTTATGATGTTTTGACATTTTTAAAGGTTAGAAAGCCTAAGAGGCACTGATGGATCTATAGCGGAGCACAAAAAAATTAACTTAACTACCTAACTATGTAGTAGCGTGAGTTATGGTTGAATCCACAAGATTCTAAGGTGAATTCAAGTTATTTCCAATGTTGTACAAAAGAAAACAAAAACTCTGATTTTTTAAGAAATTAAAAAAACTAAGAAGATACTTAACAAAAACACATCAAAGAAACAAAAAAGCACAAAATAAATTAATGGATAACAATAAAAGAGAACTAGGAAAAAGATATTTTTGAGATTGTGGACTTATAGCTGATCACCGAAATATATAAATTATGAATAGTCTAAGATGTTAGCCTATGGAACCAAACAAACTCTTGAATCCTAAGTTCCTTCAATTTTAGATAAATTCAACAAACTCTAAAAATATCCATAACTACGTAACAACCTAGGAAAAACTCTCTAGATTTAATGGCATAGTAAGTTTAAGTGCTATGGAATGACTAGCCTAAGATACAATCTTGAAAGTTTAGATTGTGTAACTTAGAGAACTAGAATCCTAGATTAATTGGTTAAGTTTACCTATAAAACCAATTAACCTATTGCTACTTGCAAATTAAACTAATAACAATTATGGATTAAAAGCTAAATCTTAGTAATTGAACTAGAAATTGTACCTAGGGTAATCAATCATATGTATTAACCCTTAATTCTTGTCATTTAAACTAAATTCCACTTCAATCTTGACCTAAATCCAAACACCCAAAGGAGATTAAATAAATTCTTATAATTATTTATCCCTAATCCCTTCATCACTTCCTTACTAAAAGGAAACCTAACCTAACATATTAAAAACAATAATAACATAAATTAAACAAGCACTAAACATAATGAAACAACAAGAACAAAGGCTAGAAATTAAAGAAAATGCATTAAACTAACAATAATCTAACATTGAACACATAATACCAAAACCAAAACTAAAAAAACATTGAAAATCAATAAAAAAATGACAAACATCAGCAAACATTCACAATAGCAAGAAATAACACTTAAAACACTTATCGAAAGAGATTAAAGCAAAACAACAATGAAATCTAATGATATAAACCTAAGAACAAGAAGAAAAAGCTAAAAACTAAGAAACAACGGAGGCTGCTCAATATGAAGAAGAACTCTACCTCCTCCTTTTCTACATTCTTTTGTTTCATTTTTATATGCCTCCTTAGGTTAAAATTAGCAAAAGATGTTTCGTTCCATCTTTTTGTTTGTGCTAGAAGCATATTCAATAAAATGATTAGTTATTCATGTCAACCAAACATAGATCATTCGATCAACTAAATATAAGTCATTTGGTCGATGAAAACACAAGGCGTCGATCAATCCATCTAAGCCATTTGGTCTAACAACCTTTAAGTCTCTAGCCTCATTTATAGAATTTTGTAGAATCACGCTTTTCTCCATTTTTGCTCTTGTTAAAATTTAGTGTTTTGATCCATAATTTATCTCAACTCTTCTGACCTACCATTTAACATAATATGAAACAATTGATCAATTTTAAACTAAAAATATGGATGAATTAAAATGAAATAATATACTAAAACAAAACAAAATTCATCCCTATCAAATGCCCCTACACTTAAACTATTGTTTGTCCTTAAGGAATGATTTAAACATTCTACTTAACAATCTCAATCTAAAGTCCATATTTAAATGTGTACAATCAAAAACTAATTCATGACTTTGATCTAGGTCCTATTTATCATGACAGAAACTTGGGTAAACATATGAAAAACACACAAAGTTAGCAAAAAGTAACCCCAAATGCCCAAGTCATTTTACCTAAGTCATCACATGAATATAGTCAAGTGTGTTCAAAAAACCCAAAAATACAATTGATAATACATCACAATTTGAGTTTTAAGTAATGTTTATTTGAGAGGTCATTGAACTTTTTGATTTGAAGGTGAAAAATTATACTGAACACCACTAGTCATTAGGTTAGATCACCATCTCAAATGGCTAATAGAACCAGTCAGAACTTCAACCTTACATTGAATTGAAGTCAGCAAAGTGACAATTGCTCATCAGACACAACAATATAAGAAGAACAATGCTTTTTATTCAACAACAAAAAAAGAAAGATGTTTTCTATTCAATAACACAAAAACAAAGACCCTTCTTTCTTTTCTTTTTCTCTTGTTCTTTTTCTTTTTTATATTTTCTTTTCTTTTATATTTTTAATTTTTTTGACATTTTGTTTTAAACATTATATTTCACATTTATATGAAAAAAACATACAAAATGCACTTAAGCACTTAATATCATATAAAAAGGCCACTAAACACATGTAAGGCACTCAATAGAAAACAAAAAATGAAAAACTTGGGAGATAGAAATCATTTAAGAATTGATTGATGTTTACTTAGTAAAAAACATCAATTGAATTCAAATGTCGCAATTAAAAATCAATTAAAAATCAAGATCCTTTTAAGATAAAACATTCAAATTACCATCATTTAACTCACAATAACTCAAGTGCAAAGAATTATTAACTTGCCCCGTCACTACACTTAAATTGGGCATTCTCCTCAATGTCCTAGGAATAGCAAAATCATAAAAAGGGGATGGAACAAGAAGTACTTACCTTAGATTAAAGAGGCCATATGCAGCTTTGAAATGAAAGATTATAGCTTCCTTCATGAATTCCTACAAAAAAAATATAGAAATACTTAAACATAAGGAAACTAAAGAACTTATTTAACAAACAAAAAACAAAAAAAAAACTTTAAAGAAAAGTTTAGGTTGCCTCCCAACAAGTACTTGTTTTAACTCTTTAAGTCAACCCCTAATATGTTCATCATCCATTGTTAAATAGATGGTTGAGCCCAATAAGAAACATGCTTAAACTCATTGATGATCTTGGAGCAACTTCCCTTGAAAGAGGCTTAGAGTCAGCAAGATGTTGCGTGTCATCAAAGAGGTGGAACTACATTGCTTAACCATCAAACCCCAAGGTCTACTCCCCTCTTTCAACACCCCCTTTCTCCTAAGATGACCTATGTAGGTGATTAAACGATGAATGTGGAGGTATTACATCTTGCTCGTCACCTTCTAACATCGACTTGCTCATGCATAACTCTTTCAAACATGTGATTAGATCTAACTTCTCTCTCTCTTGGTCCTCCTACCTCTCTTTCTAACTCTTCTTATGTTTTTCTTCCTATTCTTTTCCGAACCTGCTAAGAAAAGGACTAGAAATGAAGTTAGTAATACTAAAAGAAATATTACTTACTTTTGGAGGTATTTCGTCCTCCATATTTTTCAAGAACACCTCCTTTTCCTTAACGGGATCCTCTTGTTCTTGTTGTTCTCTGCCCTCTAGTGAAAGCAAACATATCTATTCCCCACAACCTTCCTTTGGTTGTCTAGGAGTGTTTAAAGAAAATTGGTCTTCTAGACTCGCTATCACTTGTTCCAGTTGGCTGACTTGATCTTTCAAGTTCTTCAGAACACTCATACTTTCGCATTGGAATTGGAGAGTGCTCATAGTCAAGCTCTTTACAATCTCCTCTAATGGCATCCCCTCCACTTGTGGTGGCAATTATAGAGGTGAAGTCATGGGTTGACACTACAGTAGACTTTGATAACATGCTGGCAAAGAACTAAATCCATGTTGGTGGTTCTCGTCTAAAAATTAAGGATTATCCTCCTACTATAAATGGTAAATTGTAGTGCAAGGATCATATCATTCTTGTTTCACTTCATGGGATCACTAACCCTATAAAATTGTTGTCCAGCCTGCAAATAAGGACACATATTAATGGATTGGCCAGAAAAAGAACAAAATCACATAATTCATTGTTAACTTTATTTATCCCTACTCGCTCAACTAAGGATGTGAGATTTCTTACCTCTTGTTCCAACCTTGAGATAAAAGTAAAATCACATTCATCAATATATGAATTATGGTAGTAAAGATTAGAATAAAGAGTACCCTGAAAATAAGTCATTATTTTTAAAATTTATGAATTATAAATAAACAAAATTTAAAGATAACAAAATCACCACAAAAATAAAAAGAAAGACAACATAAGAATTCGTTAAAACATAAGCGCCAGCTCCTTGAAAATAGTGTCAAAATTTTGATGGGTTTATCGCAGACCATCAAATAATAAAATTACTACCTAACTATGTAGTAGGGTGAGTTAAGGTTGAATCCATAGGGAGCTAAGTGCATTCAAGCTATTTCTAATGTTGCACCAAAAGAAAACAAAAACCCTTAAATTTTTAAGAAATTAAAACAACTAAAGAAGATACTTAATGAAAGCACAACAAAGAAGCAAAAATGCACAAAAGAACTAAATCAATTATAATAAAAGAGAACTAGGCAAAAGATATTTCTATGATTTAGGACTTATAACTGATCATCGAAATATATAAATTATGATTAGTATAAGATGCTAGCCTATCGATCCAAACAAGCTCTTGAATCCTAAGTTCCTCTAATTTTGGTTAAATGCCATAAGCTCTCAAAATATCTCTAATTACGCAATAACCTATAACGAGCTCTCTAGATTTAATAACGCAATAGCTTTAAGTGCTAGGGAATGAATGACCTGAGTTATAATCTCTCAAGCTCGAATTATGTAATTTAGAAAATTGGAATCTATATTAATTGGTTAAGTTTACGACGAAGCTTGTTAACCTATTTCTACTTACAAATTTAGCTAATAATAATTACAGATTAAAAGATAAATCCTAGCAATTGAACTAGAAATTATACTTAAGGTCATCAATCCTATGTAATAACTCCTAATTCATGTCATTTAACCTGAATTCCACTTCAATCTAGACCTAAATCCCAATGCCCTCAACAAATTGAGTCAATTTTTATAATTATTCATCCCTAATCACTTGATTACCTCCTTACCCAAAGGAAATCCAACCTAACATACTAAAAATAAGAATAACAAATATTAAACAAGTAATAAACATAAATAAAGAACAAGAAAAATGGCTAGAAATAAAGAAAATGCATTAAATTAATAATAATCCAACATTCAACACATAAATAAATTCAACAAAAAGTGGCAAACATCCATAATAGCAAAAACCAAAACCTAAAACACTTAACAAAAGAGATTAAAGCAAAAAAAATAATGAAATCTAATGATAGAAACCTAAGAACAAGAAGAAAAAGCTAAAAACTTATAAGGGACATTAAAGAAATGATGATGTTGCCTAATCTGAAGAATAACTCAACCTCTTCCTCTTCTGCATTAATTCGCTTCATTTTTATACACTTCTTTAGTTTAAAACTAGAAAAAGATGTTTTAATCCTCATTTTTTAACACTTATAACATATTCAATGGACCGATTTGTTCTTTTGGATGACCAAACATAGGTCATTTGGCCGACTAACTATAGGTCATTTGGTTGACTGAAATAATAAGCATCAGTTAGCCAACCTAAGCCATTTGATTGACTAACCTCTAAGTCTCTAGTCTCAGGTCCAAAATTCTACCGAATCATGGCCTTCTCCATTTTTCCTCCTGTTCCTTTCAAAATTTGGCATTTTATCCAAAACTTGTGTCAACTCCTCTAACCTACCATTTAACACAATATGATAGAATTTGAGCACTTTTAAACTTAAAATAGGGACGAATTCAAGTGAGATAACATACCAAAACATAACAAAGTTCATCCATATCAACTACTATGTAAAAAGGCTAAAAAAATTTTTAAAAGGCTTTTAAAGGAGAAAATCAAGACCATCTATCAAAAATCATCAAGAGACATCAACTTCCTAAATTTTCCATCACGAGGAAGTGAAAAGAAGAGTTCCAATCTTCATCTACTTTCATTATTTTGTCTCTTTTCTATGTTTTTGTATGGAAAACATGCTAGTTAGGGAATTTATTGATATCATGAGTGGCTAAAATCCTTTGTAGTAATTACTTTTTGAACTTTTTTTTAAAACTCTTATTAATTTAATAAATGAATGTTTGTGATATCTATTATGCTCATAGCTTGCAATAGACTGAGAGATTGAGCTAAGGAATTTATGTTGCATTATACATTTTGAGTTGGCACCAATATACTTGCAAATATCAAGTTATTAATTTATTATAGAGAGATCCTGGTTATTTAATTGATTGCCTTTATGATTACTTTACACCTAGATGGGTGTTTAGGAAAGGTTAGATTAAGAGATTAAAAGGCTAATCCTTTCTTATTCAAGCAAGGAAACTTAGTTACACCTTAAGAGAAGGTGACTAAAACATTAGGATATCTTTAGTTAAACATTATTGAATCAATAAGATAAAAGTGAAACAAAATAGTGATAAAAGTGATTCCTAATTTTTAATCTTAATTTCACAAGTTCTTGCCCTGTTGATTGCCAATTGTTAATTGCTTCATTTTAGAAAATTTTCAATTATTGTTATTTGAATTTTTTCCTTAAGCAAAATGTAACTCATATTTTTAAGTGACTAAACCTAATCCTTGTGGGACGATATCTACTATATTACGAGTTTACAACCTATTCACTTACAGTATACTTTAGTCCTATATGGCACCTAAGAGGGGGTGAATTAGGTGATAAATGTTCTTTTATAAATCAAAAAAACTTTATCAAAATAAATAAAATTTATTAGAATAAATAAAAGGATTAAGTAAATACATAAAACTAAGAAGAATAAGGAAGAAATACACCACGAATTTTGGTTACAACTTACTCAATTACAAGCTCCTTTTGTAACTCAGGGATAACCTTCTCTCATTTTTTTTAAAGCCCAAGAGTACCACATACTAAAGAGTTTTCACTTAGAAAACACTTTGATATGCTAAAAAGATCCTTTACTATCTGATGGATATATAATACTCGATGGATACACAAAGATAGCCCTCACTCAATTTGAAATACTCAGTAAAAAAAAAAAGGATTAACAAATCACATACTCAGTTAAAAAAGGCTTAACAAACTTCTCAAAATGCTAATTACACATATTTATACACTTACTCCTTAACAATTAGCCATTACAACAGATCCTCAACATTCATTGGCATTAATGTCTTATTACCATCATAAAAATATGACCGTTCCTGATCTTTCACTCTGTAATCTTGTCATTAGGTCGACCAATTAGCAGCCTATGATTGATCAGTATCTAGTTGGTCGATTGATCCATTTCATCCGGTCGACCGATGCCTATTGGTTGACCGTTCCTCAATATAGCAATTGTGCTATAGGAGTCTTTGCTCCTTCGTTATTCTTCATACACCATTCAGCTTTTCTCCTTGATCAGTCTTCGTATATTCTTCGGCTTTGCTTCTTTGTCAGTCTTCATAAATTCTAATTAAGCTTCGAGACTCAGAATATACTCTGACTTCTTTCTTCTAAAATACTCATCCTTTAAAAAACTTAAATATAAATATTAGCAATATAATGGTTTTGTCATCATAATAATAAGGTATAACTAACCTTGATTTAATAGTATAGCTTAAAACAAGTTAGCAGTTTGCAAAACAATTTATAAGTTTTTGGTGTTGTTGCCAGAGATTAGTATTTTTATCATCTTATTTAGTTTGAGTGATTTTAACTATAGGATTTTAATACTTTTCCTTTTATAATTGCAGGTGCATAAACACAAGGAGCACAATAAGGTCAAGCGAGCTATTTAAAGAAGATTTCTCATACATCACTATACAAGAAAGAGAGTTACAAATAGCAAAGTGCTAAGAGACCATTCAATTAATAGTTGCAGAAGAAGGAGAGCAAGGAGGGAAACATAGGACCATTATTGACTTCATGATTTCAGGCTTCGATGTAAATCAGTAAGTGATAATAAGGCCTCTCGTTCAATCTAATAACTTTTAAATCAATCTACCTCTACTCAACATGCTTTAAACTAGTGTGCAATTCTATGGCTTGGCAAATGTAGACCACAATGCTCATCTTACAAACTTATTAGAGAAGTGTGATAACTTTTGATACAATTGATTATCAGAAGATGTATCCAAATGTGTTTTTTTTTTCCATTCACCTTAAAGGATTGAACCAAATTTTGGTTGAATTCTCTCAGGCCATAGAATATCACTATATTGGAGTAACTTGCACAAGCATTCCTAGCCAAGTACTTCCATTTAATAAAGTCTATAAGGATCATCAAGAAGATCTGTTACTTGTAATCCACGATGGAGAAATAACCCAAATTTTACTTAGAATGCTAATAATGTAGGTGGCTAACCTAAAGCTTAAGCACCTCTCTAATTTCAATAAGACCGAAGCTTTGGAAAATAAGATGGACAAGCTGATGGATGTCTTGGGCTTAAAATTGGCAAGTCAAGAAGATAAATAGAAAAGGATATTTGCAAGACAAGAAGAATGCCAAGAGAGGATGGAAGCAAAATTCGATCAAATAGTGAAGAACCACCCATCTTCCATCCATAACTTGGAAGTTTAGGTCAATCAACTTGCCAATGCTTTATCCTTTAGAAGTGCCAGAACCCTTCCTAGCAACACAGAGATGAATCCAAGGGAGCAGCTGAAGACCATTAGAGTTATAGTTGGAAAAGAACAAAAGGAACAAGATAAGGTGTTCGTTCACAAAATAAACTACTAGTTCTATGCTCAAAGTCACAAGTATACGAGTCATAACTTGTAGTAAAAAGTGGATATCAATCCAACGAGTATTGTTGTTAGGCACCACTCAATTTGGGTTACACTTTGTTCTAGAAACTGATTTAAAAAAATTTTAAAAATAAATATAAAATTAAATATAAAAGAAAGCAATGCAACCAATGCCAAAACCAAAAACTGAAGCTCGGAGAAAATCAAGATTAAAGATTAGGACTTGTCATTATACGTATTTGTTTCCCTCTAGTTTGTTGATTCAACTTATACCTGGCCTAAGATTTCCTAAAGTTTTAGCTATTCTCTCTCAATGTGCAACTACATGTCACTAGTTAAATAAATTACAATTAACTTTGGGATCTCTTAATATGCAAAGCCTCTCTTAAACATTCAACTAGATATGAAGCTATCCTATAGGCAGTATATCAATCTATTGAAATCTATTCCTAATAAATCAATAACTTGTTATTTATAAGTCTATTAAACACCAACTCTCATTGTACATTTAACACATATTACCAAGCTCACTTTATTGATTTGTTACAAGGTTTTAACTCAATAAATACCACAAACATTTATACCATTAAATAAATAATCCAAATGTTCATTCAAACAACAAATTCTAAAACAAGTTTAGCTACTAATAATAGAAATTAATTCATCCATAACAATATTATAAAAAATACAAGACATAATGGGAAAACAAAAATAAAATAAATATAATGATGTTTGTCTTCCTTTTTATATCTATAAATATGGAAAAATGGATGCTTGATGAAGCTCTTGAGGCTTGAATCCTGAATCTTTAGCTTGAAGCTTGAGGCTTGGTGGAGAGAATGAGTGTTGGTCGTAGAGGCTGAATCTTCTTTCCTTTTTTCCAAGTGTGGTCGACACCCACTTTGTCTTGGTTTTCCCAGTTATATTCTTTTTTTTGTCCTTTAGTGATATAGGGTTAAAGGTCAAGATGATGCCATTTGGTCTCCAAGCTATTAATCACGTGATTGTTCTTCTAGAGAAAGATTTCACACGTTTTTATCTTGGTCAAAACTTTTTGTTTGCTTATGGAGTGCTCTCCCGAATTAACTATTGATTGACCTTGGTAATTGGAATTCTTTTCTTCTCTCAGAAGCTTTATGGTCAAATATTTTTGTCTTCATATGGACTTGCTCTCCATGCTTTTGGAATGTCCATGGTCAAATGGTCAAAAGGTGAAGAGGTTGGTCTTACTTGGGGAGGACTTGGTCAAAGCATTTTTTCTTTTAGTGAGTTAATTTTGTCCTACCCGCAAGAAGCCTCTGGCCAATAGTAAGATTCTTGGGTTGCCTAAACTTTGTAACTCATGCCTTGCATGCCTTGGAATGCGCAAATTTCCAAGTTTTCCATGCTTGTTTTAGCCATCATTCCATTCTTCTTAACACCAACTAATTTTTGCATGGTTTTTTTTAACTTTCTTCCAACTAAAATTTCCAACTCCAATTCATCCTACACAAAAATAAATACACTAATAAGATCCAATTCTAACCTCAAATAAATAATTAAATGTTAAAATAATAATAACAAAAATGATGATTAAAAACACACAAAATGAGTCCCAAACATAACAAGTTCATCCTAAAATCCAAAGGAATCCAAACCAAACACTTAGAAAAACAAGAATTAAAATAGAGCTATCAACTTCCCCACATTTAAACCTTTGCTTGTCCTTAAGAAAAATCAAACACAACCAATAAAATTCTATCACTTCATTTTTACAAAGATCAAAGCATCCAATTCCTCAAACTTTAGCTAACTCAAGTGTCAAGCTACCACACATATCATGACTACTTTTCATTAGTGTACATAAGCAAACTCAACGTATGAAACCATCACTCAAACATAAATATAATAGCAAAATAAATATTTATCACAATTTCACTCATTTCTCTAAAGTTTTTAATGGTTAGTTTTTTGCTCAAACTTCCTATAAGAAACTACATTACCATAGGTTTGCTAATACACCAATTCTCTTCCACAATGATTACATGCTAAAAGGAGTTTGCTTTGGGTTGTAATATGGCTATGGTAAAGGGTGAGTAAAGAGGGTTAAAGGGTTCATCACAAGCATTCATAAAGTATTAAGTGCATAAATGGATAAGAAAATAGATTTCTTAGATAAACAAATGGATAAAACTAACTACTTAGCACTTATTGATGTTACTAAAGGGTTTTTCCTTTTTCTTTTTTTTTCCATATTTTTTCTTGCCCCTGTTTTTTCCTTTCTTTTTTATAATAATGAAGAAAAAATTGACAAAAAAGCTACTAAATTCAATGTTCTCTAAGAATAGAAGTATCACTAAACTCATCTCAGAAAAACAATGTACCCAAAAATCCCAAACTAATGCTTCACTTAGCACTCTATTAAACTTATGACTGGGTAAGCTAATAGGGTTTGAGGTTTTAAAATAGGAGTATTTTCAGGAAACAAATGGTTAAAGACTTAACAAGAATAGCAAGGGATAAAAAAAGGGTAGGACATTTAAGACAAGGGTTAACACAAAAAGGGTCGTAATCATTTCTTTCTAGCATACATCCAATATATTTAAACCTATTCAAAGTAAGGTCTAAATGTAATTACCTAAGGAAGCATCACACATAAAAAAAAATTGATCTTACCATAAAATGAAGTCATAAAGGCTTAATTCCTCATATAAGCTCAAATGAATATCCATTGTGATTCTATACACTACCTCATTGCTCAAGTGTCAAATTCTGAGTAAGCTTATGCAATCAACTACTTTCATCATTCAACACAGTTCATTCTCTACTCAAGCAACCTAATTTGAGTTCAAGCATGCATTTAATCTTATTCCAACTAGCATGATAGAATCTCATGGTAGCACATTCATCACAAAGATTCAAGTGTGGATCCATTACTTACATTAAAAAAAAACAATAACCTAATATTCTTAAAACATGTATCCTATATAACAAAATGAAAATAATGCAAACACAAATGAAACACATCCTAAATGACATGAAAAAATGCAAACTCAAAGGTAACAAATGCAAAGACTACCTACCCATAATTGAACAACACATTGTCCTTAATGTGGAAAGGAAAACACCAAAAACTAACAAATAAAATAATAAAATACAAAACAAAAAACACAAGAGATTAAGGGTAAGAAAGGTTTATGGTGGTGGGGCATCATTCCTTGGCATAGAAAATCTTTTCCTCTCTTAATTTGGTCCTCCAACAAGCTATGACGCATAACAAGTCTTGGAGTAATCATCAAGTCACCTAAACATCAAGAGATCAAAAGGGGAAACACGCTAAGATCAAACAAAATCAAAATCAAAGAAAACATACTAAACTAAACTAAACACAAAGATAAGAAAATGACAGGTAAACATGCTAAGTTAAGGTCATTAGCTTGACCATTTCATTCAATTATGAAAGAGTGGATGAAATAAAAGAGATGGCTTCCCTTTCTCGTGAGAATGCCCCTGCAACCTATAGCTTGCACATATGCCCATTAACCATAAATGCTTCACCCTTATCATTTTCCAACTATAAAGCTCTATGGGGAAACACTTGAATAACCTTGAAGGGACCACTCCATCTTAACTTGAACTTTCTGGGAAATTATCAAATTTGTGAATTGAACAATTGAACAAAAGCACCCAAGTCCCTACTCTTGAACTCCTTCTTTTTAATGTTATCATCATGCCATTTCTTTGCTCTTTCTTTGTATAACTTGGCATTTTTATAAGTGTAAACCTCAACTCTTCTAATTCATCAAGTTGCAACAATCTCTTTTCATCTGCAAGCTTCCAATCCATGTTCAAATTCCTAACTCCCCAATAGGCTCGATGCTCCAACTCTAATGGTAAATGGTAAGCCTTTTCATACACAAGTCGATATGGTATGGTACCTATAGGTGTTTTTAAAGCTGTCATCTAGCTTCAAAGCCCAATCCTTTCTTGAAGTGTTCACTACCTTCTCCAAAATATTTTTTTTAACTCTCTGTTCACCACTACTACTTGGCCACTGGTTTTGGGGTGGTAAGGAGTCACCACTCGATGATGCAAATTGTATCTTTTTAATAGAGTTTCCAAAGGATTGTTGCAAAAATGACTCTCTCCATCACTAATGATCACTCTAGGCACTCCAAATCTAGTGAAGATATTTTTTATGAATCTTTACACCACCTTGCCATTACTGGTTGGAGTAGCTATAGCCTCAACCTAGTAGGAAACATAATCATCTCTAACTAAAATACAGGAGTTACCTAAAGAAGACGGGAAAGGTTCCATGAAATCCAAACCCCACACATCAAATATCTCCACCTCTACGATGTTGGAAACCGACATCTCATCCCTCTTCGAAATACTTCCCACTTTTTGGAACCTATAACACTTCAGTATAAAGTCTCAAGCATCCTGGAACAAGGTGGGCTAATAGAATCTATATTCCAAAATTTGCACAGTCTTCTTATTCTCTCCATAATGTTCGGCATATGTTGAACTATGACAATAGGTCAAAACTTGAAGTATTTCATCATTAGGGACACACCTGAAAATCAAATTGTCAGCACATATTTTATATAACACAAGTTCATCCCAAATATATTGATAGCATTGGAATAGGAAATGCTTCCTTTATTGATAAGAGGGATTAGGGGGAAGAATACCACATGAGAGATAATTAACAATATCGGCAAACTAGTGACGAAAAGGATTCTCTACTAGCATTAGTTCTTTATCAGGAAAGTGCTCTTCAATTTTCTCTTCTTTTTCTTGGTGCCTTCTGATAGGGGTCAATTTGATATGATTTTTGTAGTTAATTTGATGCATTATGACCCCTATATTGTGTTTAAATGTTTAA
>JAOXYD010212989.1:0-20027 GCA_028565735.1 Pinacopodium congolense
TTGAATTTCACTCTTTTGATAGAATAAGATGTTATCCTTTTGATTTTGATGATTGATGAGCTTTTGATCTTAATTTATTTCATGCTTTCGACAAGCAAGTCCTTATTGATTTGCTACGAAATTCCAATTCTAAACTGAATCTTTCTGAGCTAAATGTTTCATTCTTGATGCAATTTCATTATCCTCTGTAAAAATAAAGGAAAAAATTGGAAAAAGCAAAGAAAAAAAATGACATCAAAGTGGAAAAAAAGAAAAAAAGAAAAAGAGAGGAAAATGAAAGAAAGAAACAAAAAGAAAAACAAAATAAGAGTGAAAAGTGGGCATTTATTTCATTCAGTCCGCTGGCTTTTAACAAATTGGTCAGAGGTTATGAGTGGTGCAAAAAGCTGGTTGATGAAAGGTGGCTCAATCCAGTATGCCAGGGTTGTTCACCATAAACTGTTCACTTTTGAGTATGAAAGATTGAGTGACTTCTCAACTAATGCTAGGCCCACATTGCTTTTTCTTTTTTGTGCTTAGGCTTAAGGATATGGACTTGTGTTCATTGATGTTACTTCTTACTTAGTTTATATTCATTTTATGTTTGGAATGAAATTATGTTCTTAGGATGAGTTGAAAGAAGCATAAAGTAAATTAATTTCAATTTTGATTTGATTGTATGAATCAAATTTACAATCTCTTACTTTGCCATATTGATTAAAGGATGAGGGAAATCTTTTCAATGGTTTTGGTTGATTAATGAGGATTACTTTTCTAAAGATTATATGTTGTTTGGAAATTAAAGATAGATTGATTTGCTTGAGGACAAGAAAAAACTAAGTGTGGGAGAGTTGATAGAGTTGAATTTTATGACATACTTGCCTTCAATTTAAACCAAATTATTGTATAATTGATTAGATTTGATGTTTATAGGCTTAATTATGTGTTTGATTGATGGGCATTAAAGCTAGAGTTGATTTAATTCAAAAAATATGAGAAAAGGCTGGTGGAATTCGAGATTTGACGTGTATAGAGTTACACCATTTAACCCTGCTAGGCGCCATTCTACCCCTAAATCAGAGACTAAAATGATGGTGCTCATCAGGGGCCATTTGACTCTTTTTAAGTGCCATTTAAATAGTAGTCGACAATTTTCTAGTTGGATCTCCTTCTCCACTTGCTGCAACTTGCCCTAGTTGCTCTCCACTTACAGCTAACACAAATAAGGACTCAGAGAACCCATTTATGCAAGAGTTGGACAAAGAAAAATCCAAATTGGAAATCAGATTGAGAGAAGCTTAAGGTTATTTTCTCTTGTTCTTCACATTTTTCACCTTGTTTTGTAGAGCTGAGTTGTATTTTGGAGTTGTTGAAGCTTAATACACATGATTCAACCTTGTAAACATTTTTAGAGCCATATATTGGTGCACTTTAACTTATTTTCATCTATTAAATTCACTTTTCTTTATCATTTGAGCAAGAGTATGCTTAATATGATGAGATTAATTTGTTTCTTACTTAAAATGAGTTGCTGAATCTGTTTTTGGTTAGGATTTGTTTCTAAAATGACTTGAACATGTGGTAAATATGTTTCCATGTGAGATTAAGGGTTGTTCTTTGTTTTTAGAAGGGATTAATGCTTATTTTACACTAAACATGTAAGATAAAGTTAAGAAATAAGTTAGGATCCGAGAAATCTACATAATTTATTGGATAAATCCTTAAAAAACCTAATTTAAATCATTGAATAACTAAACTTTGATTTATCTTGAGGATCATAATATGAAATATGGAATTTTTTGATTAAACTTCTTGATTTTAAAGCCTTATTCTTAAGATTGTAATATAACCAAACTCCAACTTAAGTATTTAGAGATTAAGCCTTGTCTTAATCATAGCATTACTTAGATTGAGTGAAGTGATCCTAGGATAAGTTCTTTAATCCATTTTTAATCCATTTGGGTCATTGAAGAAGAATTTCCTAACCAAATTTATCCATTAAGATAACTTCTTTTTATCGAACTAAGTTATTCTGCATAACTTGGAGATTTTAAGTTTATTTGGTAATTTTAGTTTATATTTGCATTCAATTAGGGTTCTCTAGATAATTGTGATCAAATTTGTCCTAGTACTTGCATTTTAGCAAAGTATCCCCATATGAACGATACTTGGATTTTAAATACTTCTACTTATTACTTGTGATTGGTGCACTAGCCATCAGTGTTGGTTTGAAATTGATTTGAGAAAAGTGTGCTTAAAAGAATATAAATTTGGAATTAATTTGAATGAATTTTCATTTATAAAAACCAACCATCAAATATTCATGGTTATGAACATGCATAAAAAATTCATTGTCATATTCATTACTAAAATCACTATCATTATCATATGCACATATGATGCTCATTTATATGGTTTGGCACATGTACATATATTTATATGGTATTATGTTATGCGTTCTTTGATATGTGATGATATGGAGGATAATTATAGGATAAGTTACTTGGTGGGCATTCACAAGCTATGCATACAGTGAGTCAATCAGTTGGGTATGAGATTAGTTTATAGATTAATGGATTTATTGATTAATACATTAATTGAGATATAACATGGTTGTGGTGGTTCAGTGAAGCTTTCTCTCGGATACTAATTGATATATGATATATTGTATGGTGGCATGGTTATGGCGATTTGTTCGATCTTGTTCTTGGATGGTAATCATATAATAGTGAGGCTATGGCGGTTTAGTTGAGGTTACTCTTAGAAAGAAGTCTATTACATTTGGACCAAGTGATCTGTGTGGAACAAGAGAGTCCCTATAGCTAGAGGCTATAGGCATAGTCCAGTTCAAAGAGTCCTTCGTCAATCCTCCATCAAGATTTGTGATTTTTGATGATGAAGTGACATAATATTGATATAAGAAATGCATGCATACATGTTTATGACAAATCATTATATTATTTATTTACATTTATGGATGGAATATATATATATATATATCATTTTAAATCTTGAGGTGCATAACATAACTATGATTATTAATTCACTTAGTGAGGTCTGACTTCCCTAAACTATTTTTCAGGATCTTTTGTTCAGACCTCTAGTGACATGGTATTCTACCAATCTTCTTCTTCTACGTCAATTTGATGTATATTTGACATCTTTTTTTAAAAAGGTGAAGAAGAATATTAAATAAATAGTTTCTAAGAAAAAGAGGAGCCTTTAAAATAATCCTAATCACAAAAATGAAAATACCCTTTTAAACAAAAACAAATACACCTTAAAGCTATTTCACTTGAATCTCCATAACTAAAGGGCTCAAATGCTTGTCAAATGAAATGAATGAATGAAAAAAAAACTTCTTAAAGCAAAATAAAATAGAATATGATGGATTAAAACTATGAAAAATGAAACTTAGCTTAAGAACACCAACCACTCGTACAAATAACTCAATAATAAGCTCAAAAATCACTTTTCTTAGTCTTTTAATGTTCAATACTTTCTCAAACACTTATAGAGAGTATTTTAAAACTTTTTAGACCTCTGTTAATAATAATCTTAGCCTTAAATTACTGTTGATTTATCAAACTAACTATTGTATAGCTGTTGCACATTAAAAATGTTCCATATACTCACTTAATAATACATATAACATCATTTTTCACTAGCATCAGTGGCATTATTTTGACTCGCTATTAATCTTTTGGACAGAATGGTTGACTATAATGGTATCGTTGAGACCGCTATTGTAGAACACTTTAAACTAACCCAAGACTATAATGGCACTATTGTATCCCGTGTACATTTGTTGTAAGGTGTTATTAATATCCTAAAAGAAAAAAAAGCACACACAAAAAATTTTGACTCAGTAATTTCCAAAGATTTCTAAACCCTTTCCTAACATCAAATACAACTTTAACTAAGTTATAAATGCTCCCGAAGATGATTTTGGATACTAAGACATCTAATAAAGTTTAAATAAAAAATTGCTTTGATAGTGAATATTTGAGCACTTTTTGAAAAATTTTCTTATAAAAAATTAAAAACAATTTAAAAGTATTCGTTTCACTTTAAGCACTTTTCACATAAGTTTAAAAAACATTTATGATACTATTTTGAATCATATAATAAATCAATTGGCTTAACCATAAAATTTGCCCTCTTTAGTGAAAAAGTTATACAATTTTGAAAACACATGCAATGCAAATGCAAATTGAGCCCATATAGTTGTTGAACCTTCAAGTAAAACTTGTGATTAAGTTCAAGCTACCTAAATATAGGTTTTAAAGCTTCCAAATCACTTAATCTTCCATTTTCCTGAAACTCGATCTTCAAAACTTTTCACTTTGAATCAACAGCAAATATAAATATCTTTTAAGCCTTACATAAAAGTTTAAATCATTAATAAAAATCATTTTTATCATCAAATTTAAGATTAGAACCTTAGTTAAAAAATCTGTCCTTTTTTGGTGATAATAAAACATGTGATATTAGAGAGTAAAACACATTAAAAAACAATCATTTTGAACCATAAACTCAATTAAACATCATAAATCAACTCCCCCTAAATTTATGTATTAAAAAATTATACTCCCTTAAATGCATGCATGCATTGACACATTTTGGATTAATAAAGCATAAAAATGGGCATCTAAAAAAAATTCATTAAAAACATATATTATGTATCTTGAAACTTAAAAAACACAAATTATGCACATTTTGCATTAAAAAAACATAACTCACATATTTTACTTCAAAATACAAAATATCACCCAGAAAACATGTATTTTGCTTTAAAATCACAAATATGATTTAAAAATTGACTTAAAATTGACTCCTCCAACATAAAACATTTAATATCACATAAATTTATCCCTTTTTGATATCATAAAAAGTTACAAAAGATTGTTAAAAAGATGCCAATTATTATAAAACCAATTTTTATGGAGGAGATCCCATCAAAGTTGAAAACCACAAATAAATACACAAAATTTGAAATAGACTTACCATCAATCATGTCTAATTCTATCTTAATCATGTAAAACCTATGCTTCATTCATTGGCTTAGTAAAGCTTCAAAATCACTTGATCTTCCGTTTGCTTGAAACTTGGTGTTCAAGTCCAAACTTTTCACTTTGAATTAACACCAAACATACCTATCTTTTAAACATTACAAAAAAGTTTAAATCATTAGTAAACATTATTTTTTTATCATTAAAACTAAGATTAGAACCTTAGTTTAAGAATATTTCCTTTTTTGGTGATAACAAAACATGTGATATTAGAGAGTAAAACACATTAAAAAACAATCATTTTGAACTATAAACTCAATTAAACATCACAAATCACACCCCCCTAAATTTATGTATTAAAAAAATTATGCTTCCCTAAATACATGCATTGACACTTTTTGGATTAATAAAGCGTAAAAAAGGCATCTAGGAACACAAAATTCATTAAAAGCATATATTATTTATCTTTAAAATTTAAAAACATAAATTATGCACATTTTGTATTAAAAAAACACAACTAACATATTTTACTTCAAAATATAAATCATCATAAAAAAACATTTGTTTTTCCTTAAAATCACAAATATGATTTAAAAATTGACTTAAATTTTCCAACGTAAAACTTCTAATATCACATAAACTTCTCCCTTTTTGATATCGTAAAAAGGTTACAAAAGAAGGTTAAAAAGATGCCAATTATTATAAAACCAAATTTTATGAAGGAGATCCCATCAAAGTTTAAAATCACGCATAAATACACAAAATTTTAGGTAGACCTACTGTCAATCATATCTAATTTTCTCTTAATCAAGTAAAACCTATCTTTCTTCGTTAGATTAGTAAAGATATTAGCCAATTAGTGATATGTATTAACCAATTCCAATTCAATATCACTATGAAGTGACACCTTATCTTAATGTACTTAGTCCATGAATGTTCTATTGAATTATTGGTTAGGTATATGACACTAGTGTTATTACATCTAATAGGTATTTTATTAAGCTTCATGTCATAATTTTTAAGTTATTACCTAAAGCAAATAACTTATGCACAATAACTACCAGCAGGTACATGCTCCCTTTTGCAAAAGACAAAGCTACCAAACTTTTCTTCTAACTAAACTAAGACACTAACACATTTCCTAAAAATTGGCAAGTACCAAATGTGTTCTTTGTCTCCAAAAGGCTACCGATATAATTTGCATCAGAACTGCGATAGCAAAGTTATTGAAGGAACTAAAATAACTTATACTAGGGGAAATGATCTCTTGTAAACTAAAATTTCATGTATAAGGATCTAAGGGGGTACAAATAACAAGTGATCTGGATTTTATAATGTGATTTAAGTGGTTAAGGAAGACATAGTTGGCTCATTAGACTTTTCTTATTCATATTCCATTGGATTGTCGTTCTCTAAAGTTAGACGAAGTTTATAATGTAAACGTAGCCACTCTGTGTAGCATTATAGGGAAAAAAATAATAAAAAGTGACTAGGTTTTTTATTATTCAAGTCGAATGGCCCATAATTGAAATTGACTTAGAATTTGCCCAGGTTGGATTCTTCATTTAGGAAGTGACTAAAAGCTTTAAAGGAATGTCCATAAGAGAGAGCTTTTGTTCATTGGATTAACCAAATGTTGATAAACATGGTAAGATGATAAGGTAATAGGACAAGCATAGAGGGCTGATAATACCCAAACATACCACATGGAAGGCTAGAAATGGAGTCCATAAGATGAATCATACACTGATAAGGTGTTTGGAAATCAAAACATAAGGATTAGTTTGAACATTGCTAGTGATTAGGAAAAAAATATAAATAATAAAAAATTCTTTTCCTGTGTAGGAGAGAAATATCATATAGGATTTTTGATGGAGTTTTTGTGATTAGAGGGTACTATTTCCTAATTTTAGTAGAGGGTAGAAGATCACTGATGGTCAAAATAAAAGGTATTGGTTTAGATGGATAGATTAGATGGATATGCTTTGGTCAAGAAGGAAGGCCAATAAGGATGTTATGATGACATTTGATATGGTTGACCGTGAATTTATAGTGAGAGAACCAACTTTTCTAGCTAAGAAATTAGTGATTTAGTAGTATTGGAAATGAAGTGTTGTACATTTCCTTAATAAAGTGATAGGGACTAAGGTGGAAATCAAACTTTTTAATCCCTCATTTTACTATTAGTACCTTCTTGTGGATTGCATGATAGTGCTTCTTTAACTCTTTGAATTGCCTATTTACATGACCTTAATAAAAGTGTTTTCCATTAATATTTTTCAATCAGTACATCTCTATAATAATGTTCACTAGTGTCCATCTGAAGGATTCTTTTCCCTTTTTCTGGTATCTTTAAAGGAGATGGATGCTAACTTAACTTATTAAGTATTTCACAGCTTCAGTTTAATCAACATTCTATAGTGGATGATTCTTTTTTAGCATTTTGGACAGTTGGCTAGTATAGTCTGACATATATGGAATGAAATCTCTAATGTAATTAATTAAGCCAAGAAATTGTTATATTTTTTTGGGTTAAGATTTTCCTTCAGGAAGTTTAATAGCTTATCTGCTATATGTGGACTAGGTTGGTAGAATCCATCATGCAAGTTTATTTCTAAATATTTAATTTGGCTGAACCTATTTGACTTTTCCACATGGAAAACATAGTCTTATATTGGCTTGTAAGATCTAAGAATTTATTCAATATGGTCAGGTGCTCATCATGAGTTATGGAATACAACAAGATACCATCAATATAGATCAAGGCACTGTTGAGAATGCACTCATATTTTTTGGTTATAGTCCTCTGAAACTATGATGGCTCTACTTTCATTCTAAACAACATAACCTTCCATTAGTACTGGTCATTAGGAATACAGAAAGTTGTTTTAGGCTTGATTTTTAGGCCAATGTTGAGTTGCTAGAATCTTACCTTGAGGTGAAATTAGAGAATATCTTGTCTTCTATTAAGAATAATACCTATTAACTAATCTTAGGTAGGGGAAATTTTTTTCTTTAAGGAAAAGATTAAAAGGTTTATAATCAATGAATAAATTTTTTTCCTCTGATTTTTCAGTTCTTTTCTTCATATAAAAGGTTTGACTTGCCCAATTAGATTTGGTTGGTTTAATATGACCTTGTTTTAATAACACAACACATTCTTCTTGTGCTAACTTTAGCCCGTTTGGATTTATTAAAGGATGTGTGTAGCCTTAGTGGGGTTAACTTCCTCATTCTTCTTAAAAGGTATTGACATGAAAAATTATAGATTCTTCTATAAAGGATTGATATGGTTAAACTAGTTATGACTTTCTAGACAATACTTTAGGAACTGATCTATGATTTCCTGATATCTATGAGGCACTTATTTTAACTAAAAATTGTTGTAGATTTCTATATATTCACTGAAATGTTATTTGTATCTAATCTTGTTGGGTAGTGATGTGAACCTTATCAAGAATAGTAAGACCCAACTACCAAATTTAATACTTTGATCAAGGAATGTCTAAGAAATCATATCTATAAGGGGATCTTAGGCCCGTTTTTTTAGTAATGAAATAAGAACCTAAGCTATTAGAAGGGTTATAGACACCACACTCAGGAATAAGATGAGGAGGTGAGTAAGAAGTCTAAATTATGAATGCCATAAGTAGAAACTTGATAAGTTCAAAAGGTTTAATGAAGAACCAAGAACGAGAATGCTCTCCAAATTATTGTTGACGATCAAAGCTACCCCTTACAAGCAAAATTCATGCTTTCTTGTAGAGTAAGGCATAAAAGTCTACAACCAATTGGAAATCCAATTATGATTTGGATTTGGAAATATTTAGCTGCCTTAAAACAAAAGTAATTCCATAATAACTGTGATTTGCTAAATATCAGAAAATAGATCTGAAGATATGGAAAATAATGGAGGGAATAAGATACAATTCAGAATTGGCAAGAGATCCTTCCAAAAATAGGAAAATAAGTCAAACAATCAATGTTGCTATGTTATTCTCGTATCTATTTAGGCAGTCAAATTTTAAAGCCATAACTTGAGCTATAGATCTCCAAATAACGTGATTCTTGACTCGTTTGAAAGATAAAAGTTTCCTTTATAACTTTTTAGTTTTGGTCAACTTGAGATTTGGCCATAGTCTTACACTTTTATGGTGAAACAATTTACTGCTCTTTTTGCTAAATTAAGTTAACTAGTATGGGCTTTGATTTTTGACTTAATTCTTCATAAGAGATTGAAATTTTAGCCCATATGCTTTCAATTAGCACATTTAGAGCTTCTTTAATCTTCTTAGCTCTTGGCCTTGTGATTGGATACCCGTTAGTGCTTAATGAATCAGAATTTGGTGTTATAAAGTTCTCATCATTCCCTTACTCCTTAAAAGGATTTGTCCTCGAATCATCACCTACATCAAAAGGAGATAAATCATCAACATTAAAAGTAGCATGCACACTATACTCACCAGGAAAATCTAGCTTGTATGCATTACCATTGATCCTTGTAATCACTTAAAAAGGACCATCTCCTCTTGGATGCAATTTAGATTGCCTTTGAATTGAAAATCTCTTATTGCGCATATGTAGCCAAACCCAATCACCAGGCTAAAAATTAACTTGCTTTCATCCTTTATTAGCTTGAGTAGCATAGTGCTTTTTTCACCTTTCAATATTTTACCTTGTTTTTTCATGAATTTGTTTGAAAAAATCTACATTCTTTTGTCCATCTAAACTTACACCCTCATCAGGAGGTAAAGGTGATAAATCCATAGGAGTTCGTGGATTAAACCTATACATAATTTCAAAAGGTGCGAATTTAGTTACACTATGGACACATCTATTATAAGCAAACTCAACATGTGGCAAACATTCTTCTCATTTTGTAAGTTCTTTTGAATTATAACATGCAACAATGTAGATATAAACTCTTATTAACTACTTCAATTTGCCTATCTGTTTGAGGATGACAAGTATTAGAAAATAAAAGCTTTGTTCCTAACTTATTCCACAAAGTTTTTCAAAAGTAACTTAGAACTTAGCATCACAATTAGAAATAATACTTTTAGGCATGCCATGCAATCTTACGACCTCCTTGAAAAATAGATAAAAAATATAGGATGCATCATCAGTTTTATAATATGGAATGAAATGTGCCATCTTAGAAAACCTATTAACAACCACATACATAGAATCATTACCTTATTAGACCTAGGTAAGTCCAGCACAAAATCCATGGAAATATCAGTCCAAGGATGATTAGGTATCGGTAACGATGTATACATACAATTAGGTTTAACCTTAGACTCGACTTGTTTACACGTAATGCACTTCTCACAAAATCTTTCAACATCACGTTTCATGTTAGGCTAAAAGAAATGTTCACGTAATATATCTAAAGTATTAACAATACCAAAATTTCTTATTAGGCCTCCCCGTGAGCCTTTTTAACAAGCAAATCATATAAAGAACTTCTAGGCACACATAATTTGTTTTATCTAAATAAAATCCCATTATGCCTATAAAATTTACCAAAAGCCACTCTCTCACATATATTAAACAAATTAGAAAAATCAGAATCATTAACATACAAATCCTTAATGTATTCAAATCCCATGATTTTTGCATCTAAAGTAGAAAGTAAGACATACCTCTTTGACAATGCATTAGCCACCACATTTTCTTTACCTTGTTTATATTTGATCACATAGGAAAATGTCTTAATAAACTCAACCCACTTTGCATGTCATTTATTTAACTTGTTTTGTCCTTTTAAATGCTTCAAGCTTTTATGATCTATATGAATCACAAATTCTTTTGGCTAAAGGTAGTGTGACCATGTCTTTAGTATATGAACAAGCGCGCACATCTCCTTATGAAAGGTGGGATAATTCAACACTACCAAACTTAGCTTTTCACTAAAATAAGCTATTGATTTCCCTTCTTACATTAAGATAGCTCTGATACCTATTCCTAAAGCATCATACTCAACTTCAAAAGATTCAGTAAAGTTAGGTAAAACAAGTAAAGGTGCATTAGTTAATTTCTCCTTAATAAAAGCAAATGCATTTTCGTATTCTCCACTCCATTTAAACCCATCATTTTGAGTACTTTAGTTAAAGGTGTGGATAAGCTACTAAAATCCCTTACAAATCTCTTATAAAAACTAGCTAAGCCATGAAAGCTCCTAACATCACTCACACTCTTAGGCATCGGCCACTCCTTTATTGCCTTAACCTTCTCTTCATCAACCCTTACGCCCTTATTACTAACAATATAACCTAAAAATTTTAATTTATCAGTCCAAAAGGCACACTTTTAAGGTTAGCATACAACTTAGCCTCCTTTAATTCCACAAAGACCTAATTCATATGTTTAACATGCTCATCAAGGATTTTGCTATAAAATAAAATATCATTAAAAGAAACAAGAATAAATTTTCCAATAAAAGCACGTAAAATATGGTTCATAAGTCTTATAAACATGCTAGGTGCATTAGTTAAAATAAAGGCATAATCAATCATTCAAAAACACCATATTTTCTTTTAAAGTTTATTTTGCACTCATCACCTTCTTTCATGGGAATTTGGTTATATCCACTTTTCAAATCAACTTTAGAAAACAAACAAGCACTATGCAATTCATCAAGCATATCCTCTAATCTAAGAATGGGATGTCGAAACTTTTTAATGATTTTGTTTATGGCACTACAATCAACACGCATATGCCATATCCTATCCTTCTTAGGCACTAGCAAAATTGGAACCCCACAGGGACTCATAGTTCCTAACACATTTCCCTTTACCATCAATTCTCAACTTACCTTTATAGGTCTTTTCTTTATTCGGGGTTGCTTCTATAGGTTGGTCTATTTGGAATACTAGCACCTAGAATGAAGTTAATTTGGTGTTTTGTTCCCCTAATTGGTGGTAATCCATTAGGTACTTCTTTAAGAAATAAATCATCAAATTCTTACAATAAAGAAATAAAAACACTAGGCAAAGAAGAGTCGTTATCATTAGCATTAAAATACGCTTCCTTGTATATAAGTACAAGCAGAGGCTGTCTTGAAAAATAAGCTCTCTTGATATCACTCTCGTTTGCATAATAACTCACTTTTTTCTCTTTCTTTTCATTTTGCATATCTTCCTTATTTCTCTCTCTCTCTCTCTCTCTCTCTCTCTTTTTCTCATTTACCTCAATCTCTCCCTTTTCTTTTGAATTTGAAGTCTCACTTTTATTTTCACTCTCTCTCTTTCCCCCCCTCTCTAATCTCAATTGATCTTTATATAATTGTTCAAGGGTGAGGGGTATAAGGGTAATAGGTCTTTTATTTATTATAAAAGAATATCAATTTGTACACCCATCATAAACTGCTTGCCTATCATATTGTCATGGACACCCCTATAAGATATGCCCAGCATACATAGGTACTACATTATATAATACTTCATTCTTATAATGCCCAATACAGAAAGAAACTAATACTTGCTTATGCACTTTAACTTCTCCACATTCATTCAACCATTGCAATTTGTAAGGTGTAATATGCTTAAAAGTAGGTAAGCTCAACTTATCAACCATGCTAGTACTAACACCATTGGTACAAGTACCCCTATCAATGATCAAACTACATACCTTATCATTGATTTGTCATCTAGTATGAAAAATATTGTCTCTTTGTACTTCTTCTTCTTTTAGTTGGACACTCAAAGCTTGCCTTGTTATAAGAATTTCACCATTTTTGGCAAATTATACATCACTAGCATCCTCCAAGGGTGGCATAGACTAATCATCTGAATTTGATTCACTCTCACTTGTATTACCTCCATCTTCTTTAATCATAATTTCCCTCTTATTTGGACATTGAGAAGCAATATGACATGTTCCCAAACATTTAAAACATTTAATATCATGGGTTCTATTAGATTGAGTTTTAGTTTTACCTTGGATTTTATGGCTGCCTCTTTCTTTTGAGTTCTTTGTTGCATCAAATTTAGGCTTAAAAATAGCCTTATCCTCCTTTTTGTTCCAATTCTAATTCATAGAAGTGGAACTTGAATTTTGCCCTACCTTAGTTGAACTCTTCTTCTTTTATTGTTGCTCCACTTTAATAGCCATATGTAACATATATTCAAGCTCTATATAGTGATGTAACTCTACAACATCTCTAATTTCTCTAATCAAACCATTCAAAAATCAAGCCATTGTTGCTTCCTTATCCTCTTCTACATTAGCTCGAATCATAATAATCGCCGTCTCCTTATGATAACCTTCCACACTCTTACTCCCTTGAGAAAGGCTTTACAACTTCTAGAACAGTTGCCTATGATAGTGTTAGGAATAAATCGCTTCTCATCGCATGCTTCATCTCCTCCCATATGTTTATAGGTCTCTCACCATGTCACCTCCTACTAAGTATAAGTTGATCCTATTAAATAATTGCATACTCCGTAAACTTAAGGATGCCAACTTCACCTTTTATCTCCTCAGAATAGTTATGGAAATCAAAAACTAACTCTATCTTCTTTTCCTATTGTAAATAAGCTTTATAATCATTTTTAGTTTCAAATGATAGAATTTTCAGTTTTATACTCCCCAAGTTTTTGTCAATCTTTCTCCGCTATTACGCCTAAATCTACCTAGACTTGCATTTGAAGCATATTCTCTATAATCGAAATCATAAAAAAAAATCATCATCATTCTCCCTTACTCTTCGTTGTAGTTTAGGTTGCCCTCTATATACACTTGATTCTAGTGTTTCAAACTAATCATCATCATCATAAAATCTCATGTTAAGTTTCTTTAATGCTTGTTTCGTAGCTCTCATATATAGTTAGATGTCAAAAGTGTCTTGAACATCTTTGATATGATCTTTATTGTTTTCTTGAGACTTGTCTCAAACCTGAAATTTTTTTTATTTAACTCAAAAACACTCCCTCTCGTGTTTCCCTCATAGTTGATATCACTCACGCTCTTATTTCACTTAAAATACGCTTTTACCCTCTTCTAATCTCACCGCTCTTACCTTTTCCACTTTTAATTCTTACCTTTTCCACTTTTAATTCTTACTTTTTCCCACTTTTAAATCTGTTTCTCAATTATTTAAGGAACTAATCAAAACAACTAAGCATTAACCTGTAGTACTCTAAAACAAACAAATCATCCCACACTAAAAAAAGAAAAGGATGCAAAAAAAGGATGGAATTCGAATAAGAGAAATTTTAGGAATGAGACAAAAGAAAACAAATATTCAAATGAAAAGAGTCTAAACAAGTATAGATTGAACAAACTAGATTTTAGAATTGAAACAAGAAGGAAAGCAATATTCAAAATGTTGAAAATTGGAAGTATTACTTACCAGCAAATAACACCTAAATAATATGGAAAAGATGCTTCAAACTTTATGAGGTGTTTTGGCCTTTAATACTATGCACCAATATGAGTTCTCTAATTTTTGTATAGATCATTCTTTCTTTTTTTTTTCCTCACTTTATTTTTGAAATTAATTAAAATAAGAAGCAATTAATATAAGAATATAAATAGATGAATTTTTTATAGGTTGAATAAAACTAACAAAGAAAAAATGAAAGAACAAAAGATGTAAAGAACAATTGATGTATAGATAAGTAAGTGAACCTTTTTTTTGTTTATAGGATAAATAAAATAGTTAAAGAACGAATAGAGGGACAAAAGATGCCAATAAAAATTGATGAATGGATAAGCAAACCTGATCTTTAGAGCCAAAGCTCTGATACCAAATGATATGAACCTTACCAAGAATAGTAAGACCCAATTACCGAAGTTGATACTTTTCCTAAGGAGCATTTAAGAAATAAGATCTATAAGGGAAACTTAGACCCGTTGTTTAAGTAATAATACAAGAACTTAAGCTATTAGAAGGATTGTAGACAAGATTAAGATGAGAAGGTGAGTGATAAGTTTGAATTATAAACGCCACAAGTAGAAACTTGATAAGTTCAAAAATTTTAATGAAGAATCAAGGAAGAGAATGCTCTTTAAAGTATTGTTGATGATCAAAGCTACCCTTTATAAGCAAAATTTGTTCCTTCTTATAGAGTAAGGCATAAAACCCTAAAACCAAATGGAAATCCAATTATACTTTGGATTTAGAAATATTTAACAAAACAAAAGGAATTACATAATAAGTGTGATTTCCTAAATTTCAGAAAAAATATAAAGATATGGAAAAAAATGGAGGGAATAAGATACAATTCATAATTGGCAAGAGATCCCTCCAAAATTAGGAAATAAGTCAAACAATTAATGTTGCTACGTTATTACCGCATCTGTTTAGGAAGTCAACTTTTAAAATCCATAACCTGAGCTATAGATCTCCAAATAATGTGATTCTAAATTCGTTGAAAAGATAAATGTGTCCTATATAACTTTGTAGTTTTGATCATCTTGAGATTCTACCATCATCTTGTACTTTAAGGTGAAACATTTTACTACTTTATTTGCTTAATTAAGTTAACAAGTCTGGGCTTTGATCTTTGACCTAATTCTTCATAAGAGATTGCACTTTTAGCCCATATGCCTTCAATTAGCCCATTTAGAGCTTCTTTAACTTTCTTAGCCCTTGCCCCTATGATTGGACCTCCATTAGTGCTTAATGAATCATAATTCGATGTTATAAGATTCTCATCACCTTGGTTGCTTGAAATACTTTCTTATAATTGAAGTCTCTTGATTAGAGAAAGGAATAATTTTATTCCAAAGGAAGTATGCACTGGATTTATCACAAGAAATTGGTATGTTAGCATGTCAACTAGTTAATACATTAATAAAAAAGGTTTAAAGTTATGCATTGAAGAAACCAAATACTTATTGATAAAGCAAAATATAAAAAACTTGTAGGGAGGCTAATGTATTTGGCTTATATAAGACCTGACCTTACATATGCATCGAGTGTTATTAGCCAATTTATGCATAATCCTAAAGAAAAACATATAGAGGTTATTATGAAAATTTATGATACTTGAAATCTGTTCTAGGTAAAGGACTTTTATTTGCTTAAAATACTGATTAATAAAACATAGAGGTTTATATAAAAATGGATTGGACTGAAGCAATAGAAGATAAACTATTAACTTCAGCATACTTCTAATTTTTATGTCTTAACCTTATCACATAGAGGAGTAAGAAATAAAATGTTGTTGCTCGTTCAAGTGTAGAAGCTAAATTCAGAAGTATGACACTTAGATTATGTGAAATGTTATGGTTAAAATTACTTTTACAAGATTTAGGTTATTCCCTTAAACAACCAATTCAATTGTATTGTAATAATAAAGCTGCATGTGATATATCTCACCATCTAATTCAACATGATCAAACAAAATATATACAGATTGATAGATTCTTTATTAAAGAAAAGCTATTATAGAATTACCTAAAATTCGTTCTGAGGACCAATCGATAGATATTCTTACTAAAACTGTCTCAAAGAAAGTGTTTTCAAAATGTTTGGGCAATTTGGGCATGTATGATATCTATGTACCAACTTAAAGGAGAGTGTTAAAATATTTTTCTGTTATTTTTAGATTCTATAATTATATAGTATTTGATTTCTTATTTAGAAATAATTATATCTAGTCATTTATTAGAAATAATTAGTATTATTGAGTATAGATTTCTTTGTTCTATATATATTGTGTCTATCCTCTACGAGAAATGTTGTCTAGAAATACAAGTATTTTTTCCTCTCTATATTTCAAAATTTATTTCATATTTTTCAAGTAGAATAGTCCTTAAGATGCTCTATTTTCTTATGAACCAAATTATCTACAACTTCGAGTATGAGTTAAAAGATAAAATTAGTAAAAGAGCAACCTTTTGTATTTTTCTTTACCATTCTTATAGTAAAGAGGAATATAAAGTTTATGACTTAAGAACTCATAGAACCTTTGTTTTTGTTGGTGTTATCTTTAAATTCTACATTTAATCATTAGCATATAATTATGAACCATACCTTGTGAAACCTATGACTTGATCTACAAGATGCATACCATTATCCTACTCAAAATTCTAATCCCATTGATCACACTTATACTATTTCTGCAACAAATACGGCCTCCAACCTAATACGATAGAGATCACTAATCCTACCATTGATCAAGCACCCATACTTCCCACTAAACTTACTCATTTTACTTGTGATAGGAAACTCCCAAATCACCTTAAAGATTTTTATGATGATTTTTTTAGTGGTAATAAGGTTTTTTCAGACACCTGTTTTAAAGTAGTTTCCTTACATACTCCTTATTCTTTATCTCATTATCTTTCATATTCTAATTTTTCATCATTCCACACTTGATACTTTGCAGCCATCACTTAAAATGATGAGCAAACATCTTCTTTACAGGCTATCAAAGACACTAAATGGCTAAAAGACATGAATAATGAACTTGAAGCACTTAAGAAGAATCACACTTAGACTCTCGAGAATTTGTCACCAAGAAAGAGAGTTGTTAGGTGAAAATGGGTACAGAGAATCAAATATAATTCGGATGGCATAATTAAATAGTTTAAGGTACATCTTGTAGTTAAGGTATACATTCAAGTGCGAGACCTTGATTATACTAAAACATTCGCACCATTTGAAAAACTTACTACTGTTCAAAGTAGTTGCAAAATTTACTACTATTTGAACTCTTTCAATAGTAGCCACCACTAAGTAATGTGCCCTTCACCAACGTGATCTTTATAATGCATTTCTTTATAATGACTTAGATAAAGAAGCATATATGAAGGATTTTCCTAGTTATTTATGAAATGCTTATAATTGTGTAGGTCATTTGCATAAGTCTTTGTATGATTTGCAGTAAGCTTCTAGATAATGGTTTGCAAGGTTCTCTAAATCCATTCTTTGATTTAGTTTTAATCAATCTAAGGCTAGTAACTCCTTATTTTTCTACCTCAAAAGGAAGTCTTTTACTGTTATTCTTATTTATGTGGATGATTTTGTTATTTCCACCAATGAAGATTCTTACCTATGCTCTCAAACAATATTTGGAAGTTTTATTTATCATTAAAGATCTTTGTATTCACAAATATTTTCTTAGATTTGAAGTTGCTTGTTAGGCTATGAGAATTATTCTCTCACATTGGAAATGTACACTGGACATCTTACATAATGTAGCCATGCTTGCTTCCAAGCCATCTCAACTTCCTATTACACAAAACCATAAATTGGCTCTTGATGAATGTCAATTGTTTGATGATGCTAGTACTTATCAATATTTGGCTGGATGGTACTTATATTTGACCATTACAAACTTAACATCTATTATTCGATATATATGTTATCTTAGTTCATGTATTAACCTACCAAGGACATTATCAAGCTACTTTACATATCTTATGTTATCTTAAGTTGGGAATGAGTTAAGGTATCTTCCTACTAATTTTTTAAAAATTGAACTGGATTGGTTGGTTCAACTAGATTAACTAAAAATCGATAAGATAATTGGTTTAGTTTTATGTAAAAACCTTTAAAAATTAAAATTGGCCAGTTAAACCAGTTTTAAGTAATCGTTTCTTAAATCAAAACAAAAATGAAACAAAAGAGAAAAAAGAAGATAAGAGTTAATTAGTTTAAAAATCTAACCGAATGAGTTAATAATTGGAGCTTTAGAGTTGACAAAAATGAAAGAAGAAGATGAGAGAGTGAGAAAGACCAAATGGACTCAACAAAAATGAAAGAAAAGGATGAAAGCAGGAGAAAGATTGAAAGAAAAAGATGAAAGAACGAGAATAGAGAGTGGAGAAGAAGAGATTTCAAAGTCTCTGGAAAAATAAAATGGCAAAAATTGAAGACTTAAGAGAGAGCACGAGAGAGAGCAAGTGAGAGAGAGTGTGGTTAGGAATGAAAGGCAGGGAGAAAACCCAAACTAAAGACTTAAAGGGAGAAATAGAGAGTGGCACACAGAGAGAGAGAGAGAGTGATAGTAGGTGCTTAAAGAATGTGAAAACTGAAGAGTGGCAATGAAAGAGTAATAAAAACAATTTGAAAAGCTCTGCACTTGGAGTGATTTTATTAATTATTCAATTAAATAGTTATGGGTATCTAAAATTTTTTGAAAAAGTGATAAGAGAAAGATAAAAAATTTGAAAAGTTTTTCAATTAAATTTTAATAATTTTACGATTTTATTTATAATTAACTTTATTTATGCATTATATTTTTTAATTTATATTTATTTTAAATAATTATCAATAAAATTTTTTATATACTTAATCAATTTTAATTTTTCATCTAATTAAAAAATGTGTTAGTATTTAATCATGTAATATTGTTTTTATTTAATTTTTTCTTTATATTCATTTAATAGTTTAAATATTTTTGAAATTAGATAAAATAATTTTTATATAATAAATTTCTATATTTTATAAATATTTAGCCTATTCTACAAATTTATTTAGTAATTTTAGAATTTGAATTAAATTGTTGTCTTAGAACATCTTTATAACAACATTATATAATTTAATGACTCTTATTTGAAATTTTATTACAATTATAAAATCAATTTTTCTTTTAAATATATATGAGATGTTAATGTAAATACTTTAGATGAAAATTTAGTCTATGACTCTTTAAATAGTGATAAAAGATTTATATTTTAATCATATATTTTGTTTTGTATTTTATAATTATATTTTACATAATTATATTTTTCTTATTCTATATAATTTTGTACTTATTTTGTAACAGTTTGATGCTGGCTAAACTTTTAAACTTTAAATCTCTTCTCTCACTAGTTTGATAATCAGTTTGGTTTTTAAAACATTTCTTCCTACCATCATCTAATGATCTTTCTCTTACTGCTTATTGTGACTCCGACTGAACTAGTTGTTCTTTCACTTGATGTTCCTTAAATGACATTTTTATGCTTCTTATCCATTCTCCTATCTCCTAGAAGAGTAAGAAACAAACCACAATCTCTTGCTCTTTAGAATGGAGAATATCGATCCATGGTAACCACTGCCTATTAACTTATTTGGTTACCAAATTGCTTTTAAAT
>JAOXYD010212995.1:0-20025 GCA_028565735.1 Pinacopodium congolense
TATACTTAGATATTATAACATAATATGATATATATTATTTTATATATTATATATTTTAAGCATATAAATAATATTATAATATATTATATTATAAAAAAAATATTCAAAAATAAAAAAAAAGAAAAAAGGTCTAGTAAGGATAGTTTTGGAAACAAAATATACTTTTTAAATTTGTAGAATTCATTTGTAAATCCTAACTATTTTGATGGGAATTGGATTAGTTATGTTAAATTTCTTGGAATCTAAATCCCAAAATTAAAATGAACAATTTTTTGTGTTCCAAATATAAAAATTTAGAATTGCAAATAAATTCCACAAATGTTCCAAACATGGGGTAAAAGAAACCTCATTATGTAACCTCATAACTCTTATTTAATTCTTAAAAATTAAATTTAAGGTTTACTACTTTAAATTTTGATCAGAAGATCATGTAAGATACGATTCTATTAACCGATTCTAAGAAAGTAAATTAAATTGAATTCAAAAGAAAATTGAGAATATAATAAGGTCATTTGCTTTTTATTAATAACTCATATGAAAAGTATTTATAAATGATCATTGTATTTTAAATAGAGAATTGAATGCAGTATTAATACAATGGAATAAATGAGATTAAAGGAGAGTGCTATGCCAAATATGAATTATGATATAGTATATTATATCTACTTAAGGGATTGATTCATAAGTCGATATATCATATATTTATAATAAATACAAAAATGAGCTCTTATTGTATGCTAGTCGCATGAATTAGTGGACAAGTATGAAACATGTAGAATTCAAATGGAATAATCTTAACATATACGAGGGAAAGATGATACAAATATAATGTCCACCTATGATGAGGTTTATTGAAAGGATGTGACCTTTACAATTTAAAATTGAAAGATTATAACTTTTTAAATTTATGTGTAAAAGAATGTAAATTCAAAAAGTGTTGGAATAAGACAATGTTCATTCAACAAAAAATATATACAATGTCTCATTCAAAGAAAAAATAAAGAATGAATCAGATAATATTTTGCAAATCCTTCATAACATGTGGAACTTGTTTGTAAGTAATTATTTTCATTAAATCATACATATATATGAAAGATCATATAATTCTACAATCTTCGTAATTGATTGATTTTTCTAACACAAGCACGTGTAAAATTGCTGTTTGGGAGCGAGATAATATAAGAGAACAAGCAAATTTAAGAGAAAAAATAAAAGGGAAAAGACGCATCTAAACTAAAAATTTGTTGGGTTGTAAATAGAAGAGAGATAAATAAATAAACGAAATGATATAATAAGATTTTAATTTTGCGGACCTCTTTTTTAAACTCCTCTCTTTTTATATGAATAACTGCTCAAGCACCATTTGACTCTTTTTAGACCGACTCAAAGTCATATATAAAACCATTGTTATTGGCCTTTTTAAAAATATTTTCAATATTTTATATCTTATCAAAATTTGGAGTTATTATACATGAATAGATATTACGAATTGGACAATAAACATTATAACTTTCTTACAATTCAACTCTTGAATTATGTCACATAAAAACGATTGGGGCATTTGAGAAGCATGACCTGGTTTAATTTCAAATAATGTGGCCATCCTATTTACTAGGCCAAGGCTTAACATTTGGACTTATGTTCAACCAAACTTATTTTAGATAAGCTGTCACTTCGGTTTGATTCTTTACTATATATAATGCCAGCAGATATAATCATAAAGGTAGACCTTATTTTTAATTAAAAATATTTTACGGTAAATATTTATGGGACCTTAATTAATTATAAGTATTTTTGTGTAAGGCATAAACCATGTGGCTTGCATAATAACAATATATCAGATAATTATCACTAATAACAAAATAAAACTCTATTCAAATTTAATCCTAAAAAGAATTTGCTCATTGACAAGAAGAGTAAACTTTGGTTTCAACTAACTAACATCGTCATCTTCACTAAGTCACCATATTATTGAGACTCGTATTCACTAAATCACGAGTTACAACTTTATTTTATCTATCATACTTTAGAATATATATGTATATATATATATATATATACTTTTTAAAGTTCATCGAAACAATTATATCTATAAAACATTTATGAACCATGTTAATATAATGTTATATGTGATAATTTTTCTATGCTTTTGTGTGTGGAAAGCTATCTTGTTAAAGGGAGAATTGTATTGGAAGTAATGTCAACTAATGTTCAACATTAGGAAAAGAAAACCTGTATTAAAATTAAACTATATTATCTTCTTTGAGACCTTAAATATATAAATAGATTAATATTATTATCCAAAATTTTGGGATAGATTTAGAATTTATTTACAAAGTGGGAATTACTGGTCTTAATTTTAAAATAAGATTGAAAATTTAATACATTAATTTTTTTTGAAGTAGTTTTCAAATTTGAAAATTTGTATTAAAATGTAGTATAGAAAAAGATGTATTTTTTGTTACTATATACTTAAAAAAAATTTCAACATTAAATAAGTGGTGATTATTTTGTCATAGAAGAGTATAATAAAAAAAAGAAAGATTTTGATGTTCATGCGGAATTCTTAGCAATTGTCATAATTAAACATGGAGAAGATGTCAAATTTTGATATATCGACAGCAATATCTTAAATCACCTTTTTTTAATAATCTAAATAACTAAAAAAATATTTTTGAAATTCAGTTAACCACAAGAATTTATTTCTTCTAGTTTCTTTTACATCAAAGTTTTCCTTATTCCTTAAACTAATAAGATTTCTTGTGGATTAAAATGACTATCAATGATATTACTGTGCAAAATGAATTTAGAAATTTAAAGATGACATCTCCTAACATTCAAAACGACATTAATGAATATAATACAATTAATATTATCAAATCCACTATAGAAGGTTTTGAGACGACATTTTTTTAAAATTTGATGAGATGAAGTTTAAGATATATCAATTAAGGAATAAAGTGATTTTTTAATATAATAATATTAGAAGATGCATTATTGAACATTTACTTTGAATTGTTTATGTCCATAATATCACTAGATTATCACATAAAATTGTAGTTGAGGATTATTCAAAATATAATTTGAGTATATCTAAAATATGTGAGAAAATTATGATAGAACATATAATGTTTAAGGTGAGTTTAATAGTTTTAATATTTTAATATTGAAAGAGAATAAATATGTTTATTATAATCATTATTTCATCCTATGTTCATTATATTCATTATTTCATCCATCAATTTCAATTGACAATTATAATGATAGAAAAAATAATGTATAAATTGCTTTGCATTTTACTTGATTCCTTATTTGACATGGCTTCATACAACTGTACAGATGTTGTTTGAGAAAGATATTTTCATAAAAGTTTTTAAGTCTTATTAATCAATACACTTTTGACAGGAAAAGCATGAAAAGACCAATCTAAAGAAAATTAACGACATACATTATAGAACCTTTAAAATGATTTGGAAACATGAGTATTATTTATGAACAAATAAGTGAAGCTCATACCTTCTTAAGATTCTATATAATCACTTAAATTTGTTTTGGATATATTTGACGAGAAATAACTTGAAAAACTTAAACGATTGTCTTTGATGTTGTAAAGGAAAGATTGAGATATTGTTATCATAATGTATTTAGTCAAAGTGACTAAAGAACATTTGCAAATAATAAGCAATAATAAACTAAAGTAGTTTTTTATAATGAAGTTGTTATCTTTTATAAGTACAATATTAATGTTCTAATGATAGATGTTTTGTTTGTAAATTGATGTTAGCTATAACACAATATTCATTCAATTGTTAGATATATTATTAAAAAAATACGGATTTTATATTATGAAAGAATTTAAAATTTAAGATCTTAATTATTACTTTAGTGTAATAAAAATATAATTGCTTCTTTATGCTATTTGTTTACATTATGGTAATTTATTATTTCTTTTATTAAACAAAAGTTAATCCACATTTCTTAATTTTATATGTCAAAATTTTTAATGGTTGACCTTTGACTTGACAAGTTACTGAAGATTTAGATTATTAATATGACATCTAGTGAAATACTTGCAGACCTGAAAATATATAAATTATCTTTCTCAAAGGATAATGAATACAAATAGAGATGTATTTGTACCTCTTGATGTATATACTTTAAAGTTAACATTTATATCGTCAATTGCATCAATATTAATTAAAACTATGAAATATCAGGTACAAGTTTCTGAAAAGTTTTTGAATAAATAACTGTATAATTGATTCAACTGAGAAACGGTTTATTTGATAGTAATTATTATGAAAGTCTTAGTGTTATACATGGATTTTACAGTATCAGAACTCTTAAAGATCAACTGTAATATATGTTAATTTATTTTCAAAAATATATTTATTATATATATATGTATATATATTTTTCTTTGTGTTTTCTGATTTATTTGTAAAATTTTTACGTTCAACAAAAATTCATACTTCACATTTAAAATAAATAAATAAATCACACTTCAACAATTTTATTTTTCAATTCCACCCTTAAACTATGTACCTTGTTGCTTTTGTTTTTTTGAAATGTAAAACGAAAGAAACAGAGCTCAGCAACAACTATGCACCTTCTTGTTATCTATGCAGGTTCAATCAATTTGTTAGTGTATGCATTTATGAGTGAACATGTCAATCTATAGTAATTAGCTATAGATCCATTCTGTAATGAAGGAAAACTTAACCACCAAAATATTAATGACCTTAATTATTTAGATAATCGAACTCTGAAATGAGTTCTATTAATTACATTGTTTTAATTAACAATTACATGTTAAAAATAATAAGCAAATCAAGCAAAGAAATTATCTAGAGAATTGATTTTTTTTTTTTGGGAACTATCTAACCTTAATTTTATTTCATAATTGGCTAGCTTGAAAATTTTTATTGATAATGTCAGGTCACATAATTCCTTAAAGTATACTACTCACTTTTTCACAATTGCTCATATATCCAACCTAACCTAATTACTCTTATACAAATAACAGCTGACTCAAATTTATTAAGCTTCTTTATGGAATTTTTGTTAGTGTCACAAATGATGTGTTTCTATCTCCAGGCAGTATAACCAGATTTAAACTGAATAAACTATAATAAAAAGAACTTGAAATCTTAATGTGAATTATATTAGATAAAAGAATAAAAAATATAACTGTAGACAACTAATAAAAGACAAAAGAACTAGGATGCAAAATATGTAAAAATTTATTGATTTAAGGCTTGACTTGTTTTTGGACCAAAAACTTAGAAGAAAGACATCTAAACATGAAGAGAAATAAAAAGGAATCAAGATACGATTTAGCATATGATATTTTGGCTTCTCTTTTATTTATATGACTATGTATTTTGTTTGATTATTAAATAGGATAATGGACTTTTTAGTCCCTGAACTTGATTCCAATATTAACTGAAGTGTCCATGCTTTAATAATCAGTGTTTTGGTGCTCAAACAATTTGAAAATCAAGACGTTGGTGCCTTCATTTTCTTACGTGAGTATTGAATTAGCAATAACCTTTTATTATTGCTGACATAAGACTTCACATGGAATATGACAGGGATCATAATATTGCTTAAAGGACTAATTAGTCCTCAAATGGTTGAAACTCTTAATGAAATCTTCTAGACCCTAAATGGATCCTTAAATGAAATCATAAATGTTTTTCTAACCTAATCCTCAAAAAATAAAAATGTTCAACCCTAAATTCTATAAACCTCAAACTGATTAAATACCTAAAACTTATAAACCCTAGAACCTACATCAGAGAATCCCATATTCTCATTAAAATCCATTTCTACTGAAACCAAAAATTTTCCGAATTTGGATCAAGTTAGGAAATTTATTAGTTTTGAGAATAATTTGTATGATTTTTCTTTTAGTGGGTTGATCCTTATTTATTTGAGAGAAATAAAGAAATTATTCTAGGCTTGATGAGGAAGCTAGAAGCTATAAAAAATCTAAAATTGACATAAGACATATGCATTAGAGCTTGAAGTACAAAAAGAATTATATTCGTTAGACCTAAAAAAAAACATTAAAAAAAACTTCCAAAAAGGGAGCTAACAACATTAAAGAAATTACAAAATATGTGAAAGATGGAGCAAAGATTGAATAGAAATCATCTTTTATACATAGGCAATATTGTCTTCTTCTTCTCATATGAGTTTCTGAGTACTTATTATTGGATGCAAATTTTCGGATTATGACATAAGAAAGTTCAATTTAGAATTAATGTACCAATGTAAGTTAAGGAAAGCTAGAAGATTTGGATTAATTTAAAGTTTATATACTCTTTATGAAGAAAGCTATAGGTAAAAGGTGCATTTTACCTTCTTAATAGTTCATAAAACTAATTAACCCCTATTATTATTTAAGGTATTACCTTATCCCCCAACATTTACAAAATGACGCCATCTATACCAAAAATCCCAATGGTGTTAAGTTTCTATGACTTACACTTTAATAGGACATTAATGTGTCTAATGTGGCATGATATATTAGAAAATTTAGTCTCACAACTTATAATATGACATTTTAAATTAAAAAAATTGTTGAACCAAGAGAGGTTCTAACTAATAATTTTGATAATGACAAAACATTTTTGTTATCAATAATTTATTTAGTTGATTTAACTTAAAAGATAGGATTTTGGATAATGATCATGAAAATACATTAGAGTTCAAAGATGATGTTTCAAGAAGAAAATGATAATGGTAAAGCAAAGATTGAAGTCAAGATAAGAGAATAAATCAAGACCAAGTTTTTCTAGATTTGATAGTTTCATGTTTCGTAAATTTGTATGTAATTCTTGCCTTAATCATCTCAATATTCTTAAAGGCTCTTCATGCATGTTGATTAGTTATTACATTATCATTTGCATTTAGGAATTTTGAATAGGATATTTGCATAATTGTTTGCATTTAGGAGTTATCCATTTATTATTTTATAATTAAGATGAATTTTGTGAAAAGTTTTAAAGAACAGGCTCTTGTCATGTTAAAATATTATGAAGAAGTTTTTAAGTGTGTTTGAGATGTTTGAAAATGTCTGAAAATTGTTTGGAAAGGTTTGAAATGTATATGTTTTTAATAAGTGTATAAATTTATATAGGCCAAGGTATATTTAATTTTTGAGTTCAATTTAAAGGTCTTGGTATCTAAAATCAAATTTGGAAACTTTTGGAACTTGGGGTAGTCAAGCTTTGGTGAGAAAAATGATTTTAAGAAATTTGAAAAACTTTAAAAGGTGTGGAGAAGTGTTTGAATTTTCATAGGCTAAGAAATATTTGGTTTTTAATCTTAACTAAAAGGTCTTGGCCCTTAAAATTATTCTAAGGATGTTTTACAACTTGTGTGAATTGATTTTCAAGTTAAAGGAATCAATTTAGAATGTTTGAAAATTGTTTATAATTGATTTTAGAATGAAAAGTTTGAAATTGTGCATGAAGTTTTATTAATCAACATATTTTGTGTTTTTTTTTAATTTCAATTGAATATTCTTAATCATTTAAATCCTTGTGGAAAATATTTTAAATTTGGTCGAGTCAAGTTTTGGGTATTTGAAAGTATTTAGATATGTTTTAGAGAAGTTTGAAAAAGTTTATAAATTTTAAAGACGAACATAGAGGACTGGTGGACTAGTCATTAGTCGTCTAGTAGTAGTAATTAGTCTAGCAGTAAATAGTGTTTTAAGCATTTTATAAGTTTTTCTCAAAGCAAAATGGCGGTGTACAATAGTAGTCCACAACGGTGTCGTTATGGGCTTTGTCAAGTGAGTTTCTTGTTTCTAACAATTATTTGAATTAGTGTAATAGTTAGAATTAATTTCTAACTTGTTTTGGGCTTAAGAATGCTATAAATACTTGTCCTAAGTGTTGTTGAACATTCTTTATGAATTTTTAGTGAAGTTCTATAAGTTGAATGAGTTTTTATAGGTTTGAAACGAGCTTTTGAGTTGAATAAGCTTGCGAGAAAGTATGAAGTTTTTAACTTACATTCATTATGTTTTTATGAGCCTTTGAGTATTGCTTGGATCAAGCAAAATAGAGAGATTGTATTTTTGGTTTCAATCTTGGCTTGACTTGAGTTAGGGCTTGAGTTTTAAGATTGAAATTATTAAAATTGTGAAAAAGTTACTCTTTACCCATTGAAGTAAGATTTTAAGAGTTATTCTTCACCAATTAAAGTCAGATTTATAAGAGTTTCTCTTCATCTACTTGAAGATTATAAGGGTTTCTTTTAACCCTAAGGAAGATTGTTCTTATAGTGACAATTTAAAGTGTGATTTTACAGAGTGGATGTAGGCTGGTTGTTAGTTAACCAATCCATTATAAAACTTGGTTTGTAATCTCTCTTTCCTTCACTCTTTTAATGTATACAAGTTTATGATTATTATTATTTAATTTGAATATGAATTATTGAGTTGAATTGACATCATCATCATTATCATCACCTAGGTTGAATTGTGGTTAGGGATTGATTCCATTCAAAAAATTGATTTAAACATAAACTTAGAAAAAATTTTAACACCGAATTAACCCCTTCTTAAATGCCATATATGGCAAATAAAATTAAATAAAAATAAATTAACTTATTAAAATTTTCATTCTATCTGTAACCCGAAAACCTGATTATCTATTATGAATGCCCCCCCCCCCCTTTTTTTTTTGTAAAAACTAATATCCCAATTTCTAGATCCACTGAAATCTAATTTTGAGATTATTCTTCAATGTCTAAAGATAGAAGGAGTTATAGTGCTGTCCATTTAAGTATAAATATTTCAATATATGTTTATAAAGTTAGTGTCAATGAAGGGTAAATAACTAGCAATGAGAACAAATATGATGATCCTATATGACTTCGTGTCCACTTTTGCATCATTATAGCCTTTCTTCACCACAATTGAAAGAGTAATATAGACTGGAGTATGGTAGAGTGTATGGAGCATTCTATCAGGTAGCATATATAATATGAATTATGTTGAATCAAGGATGGTATTACCATTGTTTTGATGACAACAAAATATTTTTTTTAAATGATGACAAGATGTTATTACTAATATGTTTATTTTGATTGATATGTCGAAAAGATAGGGTTGAAAATAAGGTGTGAGTTTGAAAATAAAAGATGTTATAAAGGTGCATTTTAGATTAAAGACACACCTTGGAGCCTTAAATATTAAGAGCCTTAGAGAATAAAATGGAGTTTATGAAGATTAAAGAAAAAGACTCAAGGTGAAGACCAAGATAGGATGAATAGGTTATTGTGATTATAAGTTTAATGCAATCTTATCTTGGTTTTTCCATAGTGATGACAGGCTCACATCATGCATTGTGTATTCAAAGTTAGTGATGTTGCATATAAGATGCATAGCTATGTGTGAATAGCTTTATAAGTTCCTATTGATACACTTAAATGGTTTTGTTGAATTAGTGTCATGTATATGTGTTAAGGCTTGTGTGAAAAAGAGGATAAGTTATGTGAATTAAAAAAAAGTTATGTGAAATGAAGTGGTTGCAAATGATAGGATTCATTTTGATATTAGAATTTGTTAATGTGTATAATTTTATTAAGGATGTGTGAAAAGAAGATGGCAAGTTGTGTGAATGTGATAAATTATATGAATGTGTGTTAAGAAGTGTTTGGAGATGTTAAAAATTGTTTTAGTATGATTTAGATGTGTATCACTTTGTTAGGAATTGATTTAGATTAAATTGGATGTGTTTTAGAGTTGAAAATTTAGTTTTAAAGGGATATTAGTTGACTAGTAAATGAATTGGTCAACCTATGTTTAGTTGATCAATGCATGTATCAGTCGACGAGTATGTATCAATCAACTAGTTACTGGTCGACTAATATAAAGATTCCATCAACTAAATGTGACAGAAATCATCTTCCAATAAGCAAAGCCAACAACAAATTATATTTAATGAATATTAACATTTAAGAATGGTCATAGACAGTTAGTTGTGTGTTTTTTTACTAATAAATAAACGTGTTTATATGTTGTTTAAGTAACTAAGAATTTAGGAACAATTCTACAATTTAATTGAAGCATAAAACATGTTGTTTTGTTTATTTTAATTAAGTTTTGGTTAAGTTTTTATTGAAGTTACGTGAGCTTCTTTGTGAATTCATTTCTAAGTGATTTGTAAGCCCCTAGAACTTGCATTGGTTAAGTGGGATACTTTTTGAGAAGTGTATTTTGTGGGTTGTGATTTTGAGATTGAAAATTTTAAAGGGTTATACCAGAGCCCATTGAAAGAGTGAGTATATATAAAGGTTAAACTTATGAAAAAGATGAATTGTACTTGTTCTTGAAGATAGTGGAATACCTAATGAGGTGTTGGAGAATGGATATAGGTGAAGAAGTTATCACTGAACCATTATAAAAATCGATTTGCAACCTTTTTCCTCATCTATTTTATTTGTAAGTTATTTGAATTCAATTCATATTTTATTGCATATAGAATTGTATCATATTATTTCTATCATATCTTATATTATTTAAGTTTTATATATTGTTTCTTTTATTAGTTATAATTCAACTATATTATTACTTTGATTAATTGAATCATTTAACTTTTGTATTTCATAGTTTTTAAGAGGAAATTTTCAATTAGGTGTAATAGATTAAAGAAAACTTAGAAAACTTAGAAACATCTCAAGGACTCACAGAGGAATATTTCTAATGAAATAATGAGGTTAAGGTTATGACACACTTTAATAGTTTAGGTAGATCACATTATTTTGATGGAGATAATTATAAGGAATTGAAAATTAGGATGAAAGAATACCTTTTGAATATAGGTGCAAGATTTTGGGAAATTTAGATAACGGACCCCATACCCCTCTAAAAAAAAAGCTGTAAATAATATAGAGAAGATAGTACCCAAAGATGAAAATGAATGGGATGAAGGCTTTATCTCACTTAACAAAAAAAATTGTACACTTGCTGTGTGCCTTATGTAAGGAAAAATTCAATAAAGTCTCGAGTTATGAATCCGTTCATCAAATATGGTGCATTTTAGAGGATATCTATAAAAGCATAAATCAAAGTGAAGAAAAGCAAAGCAAGCATGAAGAAGTGGCTCTTGTATGCTTCTTGGATGATGAGGTGTGCATGAACTCAAATCCTTATAATGATGAAGCTCCTACATATTCTAATTTTTATAGTGATAATGATGATTATATTGATGTGTTAAGTTATGATGAGTTAGTTAAACTTTTATAACATTTGACTAATAAAAAGAAGATGCCTACTGAATACAAGGAAACTTTAAAATTTCTAGATAGATGCAAACTTGAGAGTGAGAAAATTATGCTTAACTTAGAATCAAACAAAGTGGAAGATGATAATATACAAAAATTGTTAGAAGAAAATGCATCTTTGAAAGGATAAATATAATTAATGGGTATGGATAATGATGCATAAATTTTGAGAGATGAGAATAAAATTTTGTTAAAGGAGATAGAAACTCTTAAATTACTCATTGACCGAATTTACCAAGGGTAAGGGAAAATCAGAATGCATGCTAGGATCACAAAAAGTAGTAAATGATAGAAATGGTCCAAGATACACCAATGATAATCTAATGGTAAGCCAAATTTGTTAAAAGAAATAATTTAGAAGAGGAAGAAGTACCTAAGAAATCCATAAAAAATGATGCATCAGCATCAAAATCTCAACCTAGGAAGAGTCACCATACATTCATGTATACATCTAGGCCTAAATCTAGAAAGGAAGTGCATGTTAATAAAAATAGGCATAAGTTCCATAAAAAATGATAAATTAATACATGATGCAATTAGGCCTTATGCTAGGCGAAGAAGTTCATCTCAATTTAGTACTTTTTATATGCATGTACAGAAGTCTAGAAACTTATCTTATTTATATCCTAGGAAGATGACATATAGTGGTATTAAAAAAAAGATGACATATAATGGTACAAGAGTTAAGGAATGTACCATAACATAGATATGATGTTACGAGATCATATTTTCAACTTATGAAAAGGTATCACACTTGGACCTATAATGAAGGTATGTCTATAGCTATGCATATAAGACTCTTACACCTTTGTTTTGCACATGATGTGGATACCAAGGACATGTAGAATATTTTTGTTATGATAGATCAAGTACGTAGAATGTTTTGTTAAGAGGTTTGAATGGTCAAAAAGTCTTTTACCCTAATAACCCAAATTAGTATGGGTACCAAAAATTCATTAAATTTCATTTTATAGGTCAAAGGACTTTAGGAGTATCTTTAAGAGTAAAGGAAAATCACCAAGACACATTATTGAACCAAGGAAAAGAATAAGTGAAATTACATTTGTTAATATACAGAAAGGGAGGTACATGTTCTCTTTTATGATATGTTGTTAGTACATGAAATGAAATTGAATGATTATTGATGTTTTTGAATGATATTTTATGATTTAAATGTTTTAGAGTCATGAATGATGGAATTAATTTGTCTTGAGGACAATTTTAGTAAAGTGATAGATTAATCGTACATCATTGTCTTGATTATGTCATGGTGAATGCTTTTGGTATGTAATTGACCGATGCTTGATATTTTAATCAAATTGAGATTATCGTTTGAATGTCTTTAAATTATGATATGTTAGCAATTGTGTAAGGAAGTGCACGAATATGCTTCTTATAAAAAGAGCCTTGTATAAGGCATTTTATGGCATAATTGAATGATGATATTTTTTTATTGTTCAAATCCCCTCATAATCATTATAAGAGAAATTTTCATATAAATATTTTTCTAAATGAAAAATTATTAATTTTATTAAGGGATAGCTTTTATAAAAAGTGTATGATCTTACAAAATTGTTTATTAAAGGAAGAGGCTTTGAAATGTGACGATTTTGATGAATTCCTCTCATGCTTTGACTTTATAAAAAGGGGTTAAGAAGTTTGATAAGGAATTTTGATATTTACTAGATATCATTTGTAGTTTTAATCTTTAGTATGCAATATTTAATCCATTTTCTTAAAGGAGAGTCATAGATTTAAGAAAAGTTGTAATGAATTTGAGTTTGTAATTGGTTTTGTAAATTTGAAGTTGGTTAAAATTTTAATATATTAATTTTTTAAATTTATTGAATTGTTGATTTTTGATAAACTTAGGGGGAGTTAATCAATTTGGATAATGTGATATTTATTGATAATTGATAATAGTTATGGAGTTTTTAAAGTAAGTTTGCATTTATAATTGTATTTGTAATTGTGATATAGCATTGCTTCATTGTTTTTGGTTTTAAATAAAGGGGGAGTGCCTCCTTTTGAGTTATGATAATGCGATATAAAAGGGGAGTATCCCTTTTGAATCCCTTAAATGATATTAGATACTTTGGTACTTGTTTTGGCTTGGTAAGATTTTGAATATATGATGATTTCTTTTAAGTTTGAGATGAAATTGCATATTGAGTTTGAAGGAGGTTGCATATTGTTCTTAAAGGGGAGTATGTTTGAGAGATTTTTCAAATGACTTTGAATATTTTTGGTGAAATTAGGAAAGGTTGATTGTTATTGTGAGATATGATCATTAGTATGTGAACTTTTTGATGATTATAAAAGGGGGGGGGGGAGAAAATATGTGACATTAAATTAAAGGGACGTAAAATGTTTGTATACGGTTCTTGGTTTGCATTTGTTGCATGCTTTTAATATCACATGGTTTTATTATCATTAATAAGGAATAGATTGTTGAATTAAGGATGGTTCTAACTTTATTTTGATAATGAAAAAAATGCTACCATTAGTGTACTTATTATGGTTGATATGTTGAAAAGAGAGGATTAAAGATAAAGTGTAAGTTTCAAAATAGCATATGTTATAAAGATGCATTTTGGAGTGAAGATGATGCACCTTGGATCCTTGAAGATTAAGAGCCTTAGAGGATAAAATGGAGTTTGTAAAGATTAAAGAAAAAGGCTCAAGATGAAGATTAAGATAGGATGAATAGGTTAATAGGTTTATAAGTTTGATGTAGTCTTATCTTGGTCTTTCCATAGTGTTAACGGTCTCACATCATGCGTTGTGCATTTATGGTTAATGATGTTGCATATAGTTGTTTAATCAAGAGGAGTTATGTGTGAATGGCTTTAGAAGATCCTCTTGATACACTAAAATGATTTTTAAGAATTAGTGTGATGTGTGAGTTTTAAGGCTCATGTGAAAAAGGGGCTAAATTTTGTGAATTGAATAAAGGTGGTGTGAAATGAAGTAGTTGTAAATGATAGGCCAAATTTTGAGATTAGATTGTGTTATTGTATGTAATTATGTTAAGGATGTGTGAAAAGAAGATGTTAAGGTGTGTGAATGTGGTAATTGTGTGAATGTATGTTAAAAAATATTTAGAAATATTAAAAATTGTTTTAGGATGATTTAGCTATATATAAATGCTTTACAAATTGATTTATATTGAATTGAATATGTTTTAAAACAAAAAACTCGTTTTGGAAGGAGACCAGTTAAATAGTAGATGCACTGGTTAACCAATGCACATATCTATCAACCAATTATTAGTTAATCAATATGCGGGGAAATCGATTGAATGTGGTGGATATCTCAATCTAATGAATAAAAACCAATTATATTTAATGAATTTTAACATTGGAGAGCAGTCATAAATGACTAGTTAGGTGTTTTTTGTTTACCTATAAATAGGTGTGTTTTATATTGTTTAAGCATTTAAGAGTCAAGGAACAATTGTTCAAGTGAACTGAAGCATAAAGTGTGTGATTTTGTGGGCTTTAGTTGAGTTTTAGTGAAGTTTTTATTGAATTTGTGAGCTTTAGTGTGGATACTTTTTTTAGAAGAGTATTTTGTGGGGTTGTGATATTAAGAATGAAAATTGTAAGGGATTATACTAGAGCCCATTAAAAAAGTGAATGGATATAAAGGTTATCTTATAGCCTTATGAAAAGGAGAATTTTACTTTTTTCTTTAATATTGTGGGATACCTAAAGAGGTGTTAGAGAGAATACATAGGTGAAAAGGTTATTATTGAAACAATATAAAAATAAGTTTTTGTTCTTCTTTCTTATCTCTTTTATTTTTAAGTTATTTAAACCATCATATCATATTTTATTTAAAATTTATAGATTATTTGTCTTATTATTTATAATTCAATTATATTATTACATTAATTAATTGAATCATTTAAATTCTTCATTTCATAGTTTCTAAAAGGGAACTTTTAATTAAGTGCAACATAATTAGAAATATTTTTTTAAAAATTAGAAATACCTAATTCACCCTTTTTTAGGTTTTATATAAGGACTAACCAAATTAGATGCTACTACATTCATGAGTGATGTTCATATTTCAAAAGGACATTTAAGAACTTTTGGTTTCAACATATAGGGATTTCAATGAGAATGTGGGGTTCTCCAATTTAGGGTTTAGAGGTTATATGTTTAAGGGGTCTAATCGATTTAGGATTTATAAAAAATTTAGGGATTAAGTATTTTTAATGTTTAATGGTTAGTATAAAAAAAATCTGGGATATTAATTAAGGTTTCACTTATTATGGAGACTCGCTTGTCTTTAAATTAAATTATAATTTGTCATTGTCCTTGTGGAGTGTTACGTCATTGATAATTGAACAATTATTCCTAATTCAAAGCTCCTCCTAAAACAAAACTTATAAAGGCATTAATATTAGGATTTTTGAATTGTTTAAGCACTAAATTATTGATTTTTAAAGTTTGGGTATTGAAGCTAATGATAGATCAAAGTTTAGGCATTGATAGAACCAATATCCTAATATTCAACTAACTAGAGAATTTTTCAATGTTGAAGGGTGATTAGCCAATGATGTTTGGTTAATCGACTATAATTAAAATTTCATTTGATTTATTAGTTGATTATAAAATTATTTTTAAATATTTACACCTATTAAAAATTATCCTCTTAATGTAATTTAGAATTACAAAATAATATAATAAGAAATATAATAATAATGTTTAAAATCAAATAAACTTGAAAAAAAAAGGGAATAGAAAAGAAGTGTAAATTGATTGATTTTATAATAGTTTGATGCACAATCCACACTTAAGTCTAATCTCCAATGCCTTATTGGAAATTTTATTAGTTATCTTCTTTAATAGTTGGAGACCAACCCTTGTACAATACTTTCCTTTTCCATAGGCATAAGAGTAACTCTTATATATCACTCTCTTTCTCTATAGGCACAAGAGTGACTCTCAGACAACACTTTTTTTTTTCACAGGCACAATAGTTTTTACGAGCACAAGAGTAACCTTTATAATATTTCTCCTATAACCTTTTTATAATAAAACTAAACTTCAAAAGCTCTTAACTTTACAAACCTAAAGTGTTTAAGGGTCTCACAATTATATTAAATGATGAATGCAATATAATACACCCAAAATCACTTAAAAACTACTAAAATGTTTCTAAAAAATACTACAAGTCAATTTCACACCATTTGATTGCATAACAAACATCATAATACACTTATTTCTAGGTGAAAATCAACCTACTAGCCATTTATAACTGTTGGAACTTATTAAAAATCATTTAATACAAAAATTCTCACTAGAACTAGCCATTGTAATGGGATTTACCATGCCATTAGTCAACCATTGAACATGTATTGGTCGACTAGTGTTGATGAGTTTATGTAAAAATAGTACACTTGTCAGCCAATTACACACATTGGCTAACTAATTCCTTACTAGAGTGGTTTTTAACACTATTTAATATACAACATTTTCAAATTATCTCAAAACACATTCTAAAATTTTGAATCATGTCTTTTACAAACATATCAAAATTTTTCTAAAAAACATTTTTGTATATCAAAAGGATCATTTTAAAACATTCCTTACGCAAATCCTCTTGATAATGCATTCTATATGTATAAACACTAAATATGAATGCAATATACATGATTTGAATCCACTAGATACCTTATGACGACCAAGATAAGATTGTAATAAAAATTACAAGATATAACCTATTAACACACTATCTTAGTATTGAGCTTAAGCATTTTGTTTTTGTTCTTCATAAGCTCTATGTAAGCTCTAAAGCTCCAAATTTTTTCTTTTAATAACTCTTCCTCAAACCTATCTTTTGTTAGACTAAAACATAATAAAACCATTAGTAGTATTGTTTTGTTATCATCAAAACCTAGATAAAACCTTTTTTGGTTCAACAATCTAACCTTTTTTAAGATAATAAAATCATGTGATATTAGTGAGACATAACAAACATAATACATTCAATGCAAATCATTTTGCTCCCCCTTAAACTAATACCACACAATTTCTTTCTTTTTTTAAAATCATAAAAAATTTCACATACTCGAAAAACATATCCCTAAAACTCAACAAAATTTGAAAAACATACCTCTTACATAAATAGTCAATCCAAACAATTTTGGATTTTTAGTTCAATTTTTGTGAGTTTTTAAGTGATTTGATGTTAGAAATGGATAGAGGATGAAATTTATGACAAATGACACCAAGAACAATCAATTTGGTGCAAAAAAAAATAAGAACCAAGGATTTGAGAGAAAAAGAGATGTTGGTGGCTTAAGGGAGAGGGAAAGAGGGGTTCTGGAATTTTGAACTGAACACAGCTGATAGGATTGAAATATATGGAATTTTCATATACATTTTAATGTCATTTCAATCCTATTTTTTTGTTAAATTTCTAATTTTGTGTTACTATTAATTTTCAATTAGATTTAACGGTGAAATACAAAATTTGGGTTAAAGCATGAGGAATTGGAAGCAATTGGAATATAAATTTAAAGCTAAATCATCTTAGAATGGAGGCTTGATATGGTAGCAAAAATAAATTAAACGAAGCCTTCCATGCATAAATAAAATGTAGCACATTTGGAGTTAGGAAGGTTGTCCAAATTCATAGCCAATATGGGCATTTTAAGAAACACAAAATGCCATCCAAAGAGCTCCCCAACTAGAAAAAAATGCAGCTGTAAAATACAGCTTGATTGGCTTAAAAAGGACACTAAAATTCCATCAAATATGGCAGCTTCAAGTGGCATCTTTGAAGGTCATTTAGGCTTTCCAAAACTAGAGCTTTTTGGCATTGCGGAGGAGTCAAAATGCAGCAGTAACAAGGTATTAAGGACTGTCCAAAATTCAACCAATAGGGAGCTTCTATCCATGCGTAAAATGACAACCAAGGGCCATCTGTTCTTACCTAAAATACAGTAGCTCAATTAAAGTTAAAGGGACATCAAAATGCAGTTGCATTTAGACATTTCATAAACTGTAAATTTTGTCCGAAAAAAATGTGGCCTTAGGGGGAGACAAAAGAAGGTGCAAAGCATGGCTGGTGGGATAAAGGAACAGTTGCAAATCACATTGGAGGTGCTGCTCACCAGTCACATAAAAAGAGCTGCATTCCATCAAGAAAAAGACAGCACAAACGTCCTCATCCTTAGCCAGAGAGTTGTCCAAGAGTCATCATCTTCCTTGGCTTTGTAAGGCTATCAAAAAATGTGTTCTTCATTAAAGAGGAAGGCTATCCACAACATGTTAATATTTGGAGTTGCAGAAAATATGAAGGGGGTTGTCCACAATGTCATGCTCTTTATCATGGGAGCTGTCTAAAAGGTGGTCATATTCATCATCTTGGGAGCTGTCTAAGTGATCCTCTTCATCATCTTTGAAGCTGCAGAAAAATTCTCCATCTTCCTGAGTTTTAGAGCTGTCCAACTAATCTTCTTGTTGAGTTTTGGAGCTATCCACTTTAAGAGTATATTTTCGATTGTAGCAGCGTAATTGGAGTTTCCTTGATCTCTCCTTGGTCAAAGATTGCAGCTGAAATTTTATTTGGTGGAGCCTCCCTCTTTCCATAAGAATGCAGCAACGTGTTTGGAAGCTTGGAGTTCACTTTAGTCAAAAATTTCGGTTGCCCCTTCATGTTTTATTTCATTTATTTATTGTCTTACTTTGCTCTTGTCCAAATGCTTCTTTTCATTTTCATTTGTTCCTCTTTTGTGTTGACCGAATATGCTTCATCTAGAACATTTAGAGTGCATTTGGTATCATTTCTTATTTCTATTTTTGGTTTTTATTTTTATATATGTGTATTGGTTTCTGTGCTGTTTGTATTGGTTTCTATGTTATTTTTTGGCTTTCTGTGCTGTATTAGTATATTGTTTTTTTTGGTTTTTGTGCTATTTTTATTGATTTTTGTGTTTATAAAAACAAAAAATGGAAATTGAAAACCACAATGAAACCAAACAAGGCCTTAGTTTAATGCTTTCTTGTTTACTTACGTTATAGCTTTTAATTTTATTATTATTAGTTTTGTCTTAATCAAATGTTAAGTTGAATGAAGTTTTATTTCAAGTGTTTTGATTTATGCTTTATGTCTTGAATAATATGTGTTTGGTAGTTTAGATTCATGCATTTTCTTATGTTTTAATTCATTTAATTTTGGTTTTTATTCAATTTATAATTGCTGAAATTTTTTATTAGAAAGTTAGTTTAAGTTTTGCTTAATTAGGTTTTAGTTAATTAAGTAATAAGTTAGTTAATTAGTGTTTATATTAATTTAAATGTTTATTTGTGTTTTTCATTTGGTGATTTTAATTTTTCATCCCTTTGTTTTCTTTTAATTAATTATGTTTTTTATTTTGCTTAATTTAATTATGTTTAGCTAGTTTCTTAAGGCCTTAAAGGTATAAGAAGGATTAAGGATGATTAATTGTGAGAATATGATTTAGTTTATAACTGATTTAATGTTTGAAGCTTAGGTTGGTTTGGAACTTTGGATAAATGACATGAATTAGGTTTTATCTATAGGATTGATTATCCTTTAGATAATTTCCTCATTTAAATGCTAGTATTGAGCATGTGATACATAATTGTCCTTAGAGATTTTCGAAAGTAACAATAGGTTAGTTGGTTTTGTTATGATACTTAACCAACTAATCTAAGGTTCCATTCCTTTAGGATACAC